>JAPKLY010001108.1:0-55314 GCA_026898435.1 Prunella vulgaris
ATAAAGTATATAGAACCATACACGTACTAAAATGTTGAAGACAAACAGTTTTACCAGTTTCTAATAACAAGTGAAAACCTGATTTAAATTGCAAAGAAAGACGACAATACATACACCCCCATACAAAAAAATAGAGTATGGGCCTGTAGACATCCCAGACAATTGCAGCACATGAAACTTTAGAGTTTTCATTACTCGCGAAGACCAGATATGATGAACTCAAAAACATGCAGAATTCAGTGACAACTGAGTTTAGCAAGAAATAACCAAATCAATTAGACAGCTACACCATAACCCATAAAATCCAGAGACAAGATATCAATATTTCTGCATCAAAATAAGTTACTTACCCAATAACCAGAACATCGATGTCTTAGCTTTGATTAAGAATATTTTTAAGTAGGCGCACCGGGCGACGGGCGCGCAAATAAGCGCCTTAGGAAAGAGATGCACGCACAGATGTTTTTTTTTTTTTTTCATTAAACACACTTTTATAAGTACTAGGAGGTATCTGATCAGCAGGGCGAAAAACTAAAAGTAAGCACCACAGATGTATAACAGAGCAAAATTTAGTGATGAAATTTCTAACTCACATATTTAAATTTTTTACCTTTATGCCCAGCTGTGGGTAACGCTTTGCAGCTGACGAGGAGAGCTGGTTTATTGCAGCCATTGCTTGTGGAAAGGAGATGGCCCACCAAAGGATTGGGAAGGCAATGAAGAGGCTATCTTCTGCTTTCTACGAGAAGCTGATATGGAAGGACTTGGGACCGCATCATGCTGGTTGATTGACTCCATGCATGCCTGGTTGAACTCCACCTGGTTGTCTCCACTCCCTGAGTATTCCCCATATTTTTAACCAAAATCGGGTTATTTACCAAAAAATAACTTGGCAATGACTTTCTAACAGATCTAATTTTATGTACAAAACCTTATTCTTCTGATCGTTTCATCTGCATTAACCCTGCTGAGAAGATCTTTGTGCTCCTCATTTGATAATCTTAACTCTTTTCGAAGCTCAGTTATTAGTCCTTCCTTCTTCTAAAGAAATAACATTCCATCGAGAAGACATATAAACCTGATCAAACAAGTATGCCACATTAGATTCATGTGATACATAATAAAACAGTACCTAAGGGAATCAGCTTGAGGCCCTTAGGACTGAACTGTAAGTTTCTTGCTCAAGCGGGTGAATTTAGCTTCCATGTCATTCTCCTCATACATCCTGGCATATGGATGAGTATGCAAGGCAGTGGGCCTTCCATTACCAGAAATGCAACCACCTCTTGACATTCTATTCTGATGTGGTGGAGGAAAATCATCATCACTCAATTGATAACAAGGAAAAAAACTAAATGTGCGTCCAAACAAACCCAATAATACATAACAAGGAAAAATAACCTGGCAGTAAGAAATCCGTAATATATGAGAATTGGGACTTCACAATAAAGCTATACAAATGAAACAAATATAAATATTATCCAAGTTAATCATGTTAATAAATAGTTAGAATACATTTCGATCAGGATAAATCTATCAAACATCGCGTAACTGGGTTTCAGCACTTATTCGAACTGCTTGATCATTAGACAAGTTATAAAAATCTGGGACAATGTCATCTAATCTACATAATGTAGAATTGGACGAGAGGAAAAACCGTAAACAAGAGAAAGTTGCATTTATTAAGCAGAGGCATACACTTTTAAATCCATTGGTAGTGTTTCCGGTAAGAGTGGATTTCAACTGAACTACGTGTCCAAAAACCATTAATATATAAACCGTAATAAAAGAAAATCGAGATCTACGAAAAAGTGTGGCCACATATTAATATCCCATAGTCCCATCACTAGGTAAAAAATTCTTACCTTGCAGCCAAACTTGTTCTCTCAAAAGTTCACACGGTAGAATTTTTATATCAATTCAACTTGTAAATCTTATATCTCTTAAAAGTGGACCATCAAGTTCTTCGAGCCACATCATACCAATGCAAAAACACAACTTTGATCCGATATAATAGGAAACTAGTCCCCTCTAAGCAACCAATCGAATGATTCCAACCAAAAAACTGAAAGAAAAATCAGTGGAATCACTCAATGTGGCAAAAAATCCAAAACCTATTCGCATGGTCCCTGTAATCGCAGCTACCAAAATGTCTCTGACACGACAATGCATGTAAGCTACAAACCCTAACCCACCACAAACCCTATCCCCAATAAACTAAACTGAATTACTGCGATCTTAATATAACTCGGCAACAATCAAATCTTTAGGGCTCTCAAGTTAAAAAAGAACTCACCGCTACTGTTGAAAGCCTCGTAGTATGGCCAACAATTTATCGCAGCTCAAAACAAAAAAACTCCTAAAAGTAATTCCCAAAACCACACGTCCGCCTTGAAATTATTTCAGCTTTTTCGAGTTAGAGCAGCATAGACGAGCAACTGCGATTTTACTTCGTTTATTTGGCTTCCGTGCGTGCGGACGTGCGATGTGTTTATCGAATTGGCTTAGGAATGCTAGGGTTTGAGTTCCGCGTTTGAGATTTGTTGTTTTGCCTTGCTCCAAAACTGATTCCACACGTGTGGATTTTTTTTCACTTGATAAAATTATACATAATAAATATTCCCTCCATCCCGGTACATAAGTTACTCGTTGTTTTTGGACACACAAATTAAGATAAAAATAAATATATATAAATGATATGATGAAAAAAGTAATATGAATAGTGTAAAAAGTAATTAAAATAATAATAATAAAGTGAATAGTAGTTTTTAAAAAAATAAAAAATAAATGGAAAACATATAGTGGGACAGACGAAAATGGCAAAATGAGCAATATATAGTGAAACGGATGAATTATTAAAATAATTATATGAGACCGTCTCATGATGAAACCTGACAGTTATTAATAAAAAGTTATTTTTTTTAGAAAAATAATAAAAAATTTAATAAAAACTTATAGTCACTTTTTATTAACAAATTATATTATCACTTTTTATTAAAATGATAATTTTATCCACCCGCAAACAGATGGACAAACGGAAATTATAAACATGTTTCTCGGGAATTTTTTTCATTGTTTGGTTGGTGATAACATTTGCTCTTGGGACCTAAAGTTGGCTCAAGCTGAATTTGTCCACAATTCTGCCTATAGTCGAAGCACGTGATTTGCCCCGTTGCAACTTGCAAGTTGTCTACATATCCATTTCGCAAGGGCCTCCTAATCTTATTATCTTACATTCGCGCACATGCATGCATGGAACAGCTTGGGACTTTGTTCTCATTGCAACAGGTGCACACTGCATGCTAATTTGGAGGTTGCTCCTCAACGCTACAAGGCAGAAGCTGATGTTCATTGTTGGCATGTACCATTTCACGGAGATGAAAATACAATTGAGTTGAGGCTGATCGCATTCCACCTGGAGAGGACGATGGAGATGAAGCTGCAACGAGTTTTGGAGTGGACTAAAGTTACAATCGAGTTAGCTGTTTTTCATAAGTTGCAGTAGTTGGGTTTCTTATTCAATAAGTTATTATTCTCTTTTAAGTATTATTCATGTTTGGCCAAAATTTATTATCCTTTTTTTATTTTATTCTCGTACTAAGCAGTCCCAGCCCATGTTTTGGGAGTTAGGTTAGTAATTTAACCTAATGCATGCAAACAATTGAGTATGAAGATTAAAGTTATAGGCTAAATTGATTGCTTTTCTTGATTTTCTCAAATAAAGAAAGTTAGGTTTAATAAAGTTTGGAGAAAAATAAAATAAGTATTTCTATTTGGCTGAGAATGAGATTCACGATAACATTCATTTGATTCTTAGATTTCTACTAATAAGATTATATTAATTATTAAATTAATATAAGAATATAGTAGCAATTTTATATTATTTATAATTTTTTAAATTATTTTACCAATTTCGAAGTTATATAGTTTTGTTAGATCAGATATATAGATTACCTCTCAGTATCAATTATGTTTTGTACATCGCACTTATCGTTTTGAGGATATTTGTGATATAGAGTACTCCATTATAGAGGATAGAGTACAGAATACTCTCCGAGATGCCCTAAAAAAAATTCTCTAAAAGGCACGAGAAAAGATTAGAAAGGAATCCAAAGAGAGAACTTTATAAATTAGTATCGGACTTGGTGTAAAGAAGTTGACATTGGTTAGGTAAGCGGACCACAGTTGCAGTAAGTACTTCAAATAAATGTATGGAGTGTTCTTAAGGGATGTTGGGATCCGAATGGCTGCCTTGCCGTCTCATGTTTTGTGCGTTGAAAGCTATTAATTTGACATATATCCCGAGCATCATGCTCAGGAGGAGATGGGGAAAGCACAGCTGATCAGAGACAAATTTTTTGCTAGTATAGAGCAGCCAAGGGAATTGATGTTAGAAATATCATTGCATGCCAAGATTTATCAGCTTTGCAGCATCGAATTCACAACACAGGATCTATACAAGAGTGTGATGGATGAAATTCATTCTGTAATTTTCAAAACACAACTTCAAAAGGACTTGATTCTGGAAGACGGCAACCACTCGATCAAAAGGAAAAGATTGACCGTGACCAGCAGTGGCATACTAAAGGATCTTGTTATCATCTGGACAAAGGGGACTGAATCCAAAACCAAAAGCAAAAAGGGTAAATCGTGACGTTGTGGGCATTGTAATGAACCTGGTCATTACAAAACAAGCTGCTCATTTAGACAAGAACATGAAGGTTCTAGTATACGTGAGATGACATATTTCATTCTACATTCTAATGTTTCTACTTCACAAGGCTATCCATATCAAAATTTTACCATTTTTTATTCTAACTATACATTACTTGGTAGAAAAGATAAAAATAATGCATAGAGCAAGTGATATTATATTTTATAATAGCCATTTTGGTTCAAAAGATTGGCTTGGATTGAAGTGGTTATAATATTGTTTGGTTTAAGGGACTACTGGGTTTAATAATCTCCTCCCCCCCACCCCCCCTCTCCAAGGGACTACTGGGTTTAATGATATGAAAGTTACTATTATTTCCTAAATATATAATACAAAATTGCCTTTCTACCCTTACCAATCAGTATAAATAAATAGCCTGTTAATCATCATATAGCAGTTCCCAAAATAAGCTCGGCAGAATTCCATAATTCCCCGCAAAAGTTCTCTCTGCAAAACAAATTTTTTAAAGTGAAATAGTCACAACGGGGTCGGAGCTGCTCTCAAGTTTATTTTAGAGAAACAAAAATTCAATCGCCCATTGCTGAACAGGTACGATTTGACTCTATCATTTGTTATCTTGGATTGGTACTTTCTCATTCAGAATAGTATATCTAAATCAAAGGGTGGCAGAAAATTTGAGAAGGTGAGTTATTGTAACTAAAAGCTTGACTAGAATATAACAAGATTCTGATAAAGAGTACTTTGTGGCTGATTGCAGAATCTTGGCAAAAGTTATGAATGCATTAGATGCCCACAACACACAATGTTTCCAGGACTCATGTTTTGGGTAATTTATCTACTTCGATATGAAATTGCAGGTGCAGCTCTACCTTCATTTATTGTTCAAGCAATCAGAGTCTAAGTCTAGCGATAAACTAGTATTCCATATTAACATTAACAGAGAAGCCCAATTCAGACTAAGGAAATTCTGTTTGGTCACTGGTTTACACTACGGACAGAAGTCTCCAATTATTCCAAAGTCAAACTATATTAACTCAAACTCTCAAAAATATAATAAGCACAAATTCCACTAGGTCAATCTGTTAAATATTATAATCACAAGAAGCTGATGAACCCGGAGAGCTAATTATTGTTACTTGACTGTTGCAGGATCCAAACCTTCATATACGAATTTCCACAGGAATGTTTATAAATAATAATAACTTGAGTTGAACCTCTATTGTTGACCACTAGTTCTTTTACAAATAATGTGTATTCAACTTTTGCAGGGTTTTATTATTATTATATTATAAAAACATTACGCTGCTAGTAAATATAACCATAAGGGTGTATTTTGTTTAATAAACTAAATAATCTATCCCACTACAACAGGTTTATTCCAGAGGTGAACTGAAAGCAACACAAGAAATTGATTCAAGAATTGAATTTGAAAACAATATAGGATATTGATTCCAAAATTGAATTGAAAACAAGAAAAGAAATGGATTTTAGAGGGAGTGTCACCCTCCAAAAAGGTTCTGCTTGAGTTGGAATGATGGGAACGATATAATTCCCGAATGCAGATTAAAAAATCCTAATATTTCCGGGTGCAACCATTCTAAATCCACCATCAAAACATCAAAGATAGTACCATATTCCCCCACTCTATACTGTCCGATCATTTGTTTTGAATTGAAATGCTTGGGCTATGTTCATCCGCCCACTACACGAACACGACCCAAAAACAAACAAAGGGAAAAAAACTACAAATTGCAGCTTCCTCCACGATTTTGAGACTCTTCAACCTTGGGTTGTGGATTAATTTTAGAATTTAATATCACATGTCATCATTTGTAAAAGTTTTAATTGAGAATCATTTTTAAACTCGGCTAGTGGTGGATAAAATATCGAAAATACCGGTGTACATCGTATCGAAAAATATCGAAATTTTCGGTACGGTATTGTATCGTATCGAAAATTTTGATACGGTGACGGTATATAAATATAGAAATTTCGATATACCGCGATATACCAAAATATTTTCGGCATATTGAAATACTTCGGTATATCGAAAATATTTCGGTATATCGCGATATACTGAAAATTTCATATTGAAAATATTTCGATATATCGAAATATTTCGGTATACCGAAAAAATCAAAATTTTCGGTATACCAAAAATACCAAAATTTTCGGTATACCGTTGTCATACCGAAATTTTGGTATGCCGAAATTTTCGGTATGAAAACGGCATGATTTTTTCGGTATCGAAATTTCGGTATATCAAAATTTTCGGTATGACAACGGTATGATATTTTTCGATATCGAAAATTTCGGTACGGTAACGGTATGACAAAAAAAAATTCGGTATGCCGTACCGTCCACCCCTAGCTATGGCAATCAGTCACCCCTTGCATCACTTATTGATAAAACGTGGCATTAACAAAGTTCATCGCATATCAAATCTTCTTATGGCAGTTCGTTAGGAAGTGACGTACATTTGTTGAAGATATAATTGCTTATCATTTATTAGCAACTTCTCTTCCTCAAATTTCTCATACTTGAGATTTGCAGTCAAAGTGATCAAATCATATAAATCAGACACCTTTTTATAATCCAGACCAATCAAATTATTAACTATCTTCATCACATCTTCAATATTTTATCTTTTCATGTCAATTGTAGAATTGGAATTAAATCCAATTTCATAAAACTTGACATTACTCTCGTACGTTTGTTCAGCAATCTTCAATGTGCAACCTTTTTTCATTCTTAAATCTTTCAACTCAAAAGGATTTAATTAAAATCTCTCACTGTGAAGATCGTAGAGAAACTTAAACATCTGTCAAATGATATCTAACGACAGAATGTAAATAAAATAATACTACTTTTGTCTCTAATGGATAGTGACCTAGCGCTACGAGGATATGAAGTCTAAACATAACTATTTGTGTTTTATCTTCTTTATATAAAGCTCATGATTTAACATATTCTTCAACAAGAGGTCCAACAGACTCACAAATCAAGCGTCTCGCTTTTGTATTAGTATGTAGTATATTCATATTGTTGGCATATGAAAACATAAATGCATTTTCTAACTGAGCTTCAGAGAATATAGATAACAAATATATTTATACGTGTAGTCTCGCATTGTATGTGTAGTCTAATAAACAATATTTATGTATCTGTATTAGGTTTGTTTAGAGCTAATGCTCTAGATAAATTTATGATTGAGACATAGATACAGATTACAATCTCGGTGATGCATCTACAGGTAAAGATATCTCTCAAAATTTTACTCTTAACCCCCTTTCACTAATGTGTATTTATTTAAAATAGAAGAACATAGTCTAAGTCTTGAATTTAGAAATAGAGTTATTATTCATTATAAATATGCTTTTAGACTCTTGTATAAGAGATTTTGGTCTTGCAGTGGTCAAGTAATAGTAGTTAGTTCTCGCAGTTCGTCAGGTTCTTGTTGTTATAGTATTTATTTAATTGACCTAGCGGAATTTGTGCTTACGAGTTTGAGTTACATAAGTATTTTTTGTTGTTATTGTTCATATTTTCCATGATCTATGTAATAATTAATTCACCGCAAAATATATGGATGCATGTATGTCTTTGTTATACTCCACAAACAAACATGTTAGACTGCATGATTCTCATCAAATCATATCAAATCACACTAAATATCTGGTGATTTTCTTCTTCTAGAATATACTTTAGGAATTGGTGTAAATGACATATTCAAATCATATCAGACCATCTCTTATTTTTTGGCTAAGAGGAGAAGAATATCATGTAAATTACTTTGTCCAAATTCCAAGAAAAATGCATGAAAAGAACAGGTAAAAATAGATATTTGACAGTGATGATATATACTACCAAAAAATACTCTCTCTAATGACGCTTTCTTAGTGATGCTTTTAAGTAAACATCACAACACTAAACATATAATGACCCTTCCCATATTTAATTATATTTTGTGACGCTATTTAATTTATTCAGTGGGGTTTTAAAAACAAAAAATTCTTCCTCTTTTGAATTATTTATGTGACGCTAATTAATTTTCCTTATTATTTATGCCCTACTACATCTAATTATTTTTAATTAAGTTTGCCACCCATATATACCTAAAACCTTATTTTGCTAATTAATATTTCTAATTAAGATTTCCTTATAATATTGGCGCCAGAATTTTCTCTCTCACATATACTTTTGGCAATTAACCCTAATTTCTTATTGTTGTGAATTTAATCGGAATAATCGACCTCAATGAGACTTTGATTATCAGACATTGAAGAACTTCGATGAACACAATTACAGAAATTTAGAAATCAAAGAACAGAGAATTTTACATGGTTCGATCAAAATGATCTACGTCCACGGATGGGGTTGGCTCACTTCACTAAAAATGGATAACGATTTACAGAGTACAAGCTTTCTCGCTCAAGGATTTAGAATGTTAATTCTCACTCTCTACTCTCAATTCTCTGGAATGAATACGTATTTATGGATGCCCAAATCCTAACTGCTCTCTAATCCGTAGCCAATCAACGAGTTTGAATGGTTACAACCGCCCAGAAATAACTGTTCTGGCGTCCAATAGGATTGCTCTGCCAGCTGTCAAAATAACCACCTTAATGTCAGCTTGAAACCTTCAGTTTGAGTGACTCAGGAGATTGGTCTTTTTCAGCTCAGGATATGCCTATCAGGATGCCTGACCTTTATTCAGGAGATGCCTGAGTTTACTCAGGAGATGCCTGACTCAGGATGACTGATGTTGGCTCAGGATGATAATCTCAGGATTATGCCTTCAGGTTACTGAGTCTTCAGGACAAGTGCCTTCACTGATCTGAACACTCAGGATGAGTGTCAGGATCAGAGCACTCAGACTCAGTAACGTCTTCGCCCTTACTCAGACTCATTTTCTCTCAGGCTCAGGGCCTTGTCTCAGGATCAGGATTTAATACTCAGTATCCAAACTCAGCTTAGTTTTTACTCTTAACAATTCTCCACCTCAAAGTAAGTGAGTTTCCCCTATTCCACACTCCACCTCAGTACCTATCTCATGGTACATCCCACGACTGTAGCTTGATCAGCTCCAAACAGTATTTGAATTTGAAAATAGGTAAGACCTTAGTCAGCATATCCGCAGCATTGTTCTCAGTAGAAACCTTCTGCACTGAAATCACTTTCTTTTCCACCACATCTCTCACAAAATGAAGCCTTACATCAATATGTTTGGATCTTTCATGAAAGACCTGATGCTTAACCAAATGAATTGTGCTCTGATTATCACACTGAACTGCAACTTCCTTTTGCCTTATTCCAAATTCTTTAATCATACCCTTGAGCCACATCGCTTCCTTAACTGCTTCAGTCATTGCAATATATTCAGTCTCAGTAGTTAAGAGTGCCACTACTGACTGAAGTACTGCTCTCCAACTGATTGATGTACCATATAATGTGAACACATATCCTGTTAAGGATTTCCTCGTATCAATGCTTCCAGCATAATCTGAGTCCACATATCCCTGAAGAGGTTGTGCTACGTCCTTAGTCTTCTGAAAAAGTAATCCCATATTCTCAGTACCTTTTAAGTATCTCATAACCCACTTAAAAGCTTCCCAGTGTATCTTTCCCGGATTTGCCATAAATCTACTGACCACACTGACTGAATATGCTAAATCTGGCCTGCTGCACACCATAGCATACATTATGCTACCAATTCCATTTGAGTAAGGAATTTTACTCATTTGTGTCTTCTCTTCTTCTGACTTCGGACACTGATCTGATGTCAGTTTGAATTGTTGACCAAGGGGAGTACATACAATTCTGGATTCATGCATGTTAAACCTCCTGAGTATCTTCAGGATGTAATCCTTCTGAGTTAAGAACAACCTCCATTTGTTCTTATCTCTGATAATTTCCTTGCCCAGTATCCTCTTCGCACTGCCCAAATCCTTCATGTCAAAAGTGTCACTGAGTTTTTCCTTTAACTTCTAAATTCTTTCAGGACTCTTGCTTGCAACCAACATGTCATCCACGTAGAGCAGCAGATATGTGAGTACTTCATTTCCTTCTTTTTCAAGATAGACACAACTATCATACCTGCATCTTGTAAAGCCTATGGATATCATGAAACTATCAAATTTCGTATACCATTGCCTAGGACTTTGCTTCAGCCCATACAATGATTTCTTCAGTAGACACACCTTCTCCTGATTTCCTGGTTAAATAAAACCTTCAGGTTGTTGCATGTGTATTGTTTCTTCCAGATCTCCATGTAGAAAGGCTGTCTTGACATCTAACTGCTGAAGCTCTAGATCCTCCTGAGCAACCTTTGATAATAAAATTCGTATTGAGCAATGTTTCACAACAGGTGAGAATACCTCATTGAAATCTATCCCCTCTTTCTGAGTGAATCCTCTGGCCACCAGTCTTGCCTTGTATCTCAGCTTCTCTTTTCCTCCTGACCCCATTTCAGATTTCTTCTTGAATATCCACTTGGAACTGACTACCTTCTGTCCCTAAACTCTGTTCACTAAGGTCCAAGTGTTGTTCTTTTCTAATGACTGAAGTTCCTCAGTTATTGCCAATATCCATCTCTCTTTATCTTTGCCTGACACAGCTTCAGCAAAACTTTGTAGTTCCTGATGCTCAATTTCTTCAGCGGTTATCAGAGCATAGGACACCATATCAGCCTGACCGAATCTAGTCGGAGGGTGTATGCTTCTCCTGTGTCTGTCTCTTGCTAGACTATAATTCCTGAGATCTTGGCCTTCAGTATTTGAAATTGAATGGTTAGTATCACTTTCCTCAGATTCCTCCTGATGTCTTCCTGAGTTTTCATCTGACTCAGTGTCTGCTTGTCCTGAGTTCTTGTCAGGAGTCTCCACCACAACCTGAATACCTTCTTCTGAAAGAATTCCATCTGAGTCCTGAGTGCTTATGGGCTGATTGTATCCCATGACTCTCATTGAAAGTCACATCTCAACTGACGATACACCTTTTCTGACCAGGTTCCAGACACCATAATTTGTATCCTTTTACTCCCTTAGGATAACCAATAAAAATACATCTCAGTGCTCTAGGTTCCAGCTTGTCCTGCCTAATGTGGGCAAAAGCTGAGCAACCAAATACCTTCAGGTTGTTGTAATCTGAGATCCTTCCGTACCACACCTCATCAGGTGTCCTAAACTCAATTGCTGAGGATGGTGACTTGTTAATGAGATAACAAGCTGTACTGACTGCCTCACCCCAAAATATCTTTGGTAGCTTTGCATCTGATAGCATGCTCCGGACCTTTTCCAGGATTGTCCTGTTCATTCTCTCAGCAAGGCCATTCTGCTGAGGATTAGCAGGAACTGTCCTGTGTCTAGTTATTCCCTTTTCTTTGCAGAAATTATTGAACTCCTCTGATACATACTCCAATCCATTATCTGTCCTGAGATGTTTAATGGATCTTCCTCTCTTATTTTCTTGTTCACTGACCCAATCTTTGAATTTTGCTAAGGCCTCACTCTTCTGCTTCAGTATGAACACCCATACTTTCCTGCTGAGGTCATCAATGACTGTCATGAAGTATCTTCCACCTCCATGAGTCTCCACCTTAGCTGGTCCCCGTATATCAGAATGAACATAATCCAGAGGTGCATCAGTAGTTTTCTTACCCTTTGGAAATGGAATTTTCTTAGATTTCCCCAGGACACAATGATCACAGAATTCCATTTTCAGTGTCTTCTCATCTCCAAATGCCTTCTGCTTAGAAAGTTCTTGGAGCCCCCTTTCTCCAATATGGCCTAGCCTTTTATGCCATATCATTGCCTCAGTGCTGTCCATAACGTTGTTTGCTGACCCAGTAGAAGTGCTTCCAATCAGGATATACAATCCGTTGATTTTCTTGCCTTTCATGTATACCTTCTTGTCTTTGGTTATTAGGATGTAACCATCCTCAGTGTTGAACTCATAACCCAGTTGATTCAGTGAACCCAGAGAAATCAGATTTCTCTTCAGTTCTGGTACCAGCCTCACATTTGAGAGTATCCTATCTACTCCATCATGCAACTTCAGCCTGACAGAACCATTCCCCTTCACCTTGCATGTCTGATTGTTGCCCAACACAACTGAGCCTCCATCAAACCTCCTCAACTCCCTGAATAATGACTCATCCGGGCACATATGGAATGAACATCCTGAATCTAGTACCCATTCATCATTCAGTTTCAGGTTAGTAACCGTCAACACCTCAGCACTATCATACCCTTCTTCAGAAGCAACAGTTATATCAGCCTTTTGTTCTTCTCCCTGATTCCTATTTCTGTCAGGGCAATTTTTCTTGAGATGACCAGTTTTGTGAAAAGCAAAACATTTCCTCTTCTCAACAAAATCAACAGATTTTGACCCCTTTGTGTTCTTCTTCTTCTTGTTCTGAAAACCTTTCTTGCCCTTCTTGAACCTGACATTCAAACCTTCAGCTTGAACTGAATTTTTCTTATCAGCTTGTAGCTGAATAGACTTTGTTTTCAGCGCACCAAGAATATCATCAAAGGACAATATATCCTGCCTCCCAAATAATAAAGTATCCTTGAAATTCTCCAAGGATTTAGGCAAAGAATTTAGGAGCATCAGAGCCTTATCACCATCATCAATTTCCACTCTCAGGTTCTCCAGATCATCAGCAGCTTTGTCAAACTCCTCAAGTTGTTCAATTAACTCCTTTTCTTCATTCATCCTGAACGAGATCAGTTTCTGCTTCATAAACAACTTGTTGGTGACAGACTTGGTCTGATACACCTTCTCCAATTTACTCCAAACATCAATGACGGTCTTCTCCTTGCACACCTCCCTCAGAGGCTTATCCCCCAGACACAAGATGATTGTGCTATGCGCCTTTTCTAATATTTCTTGTTTCTTGCCTGGATTTTCTGACGAAGAAGGAGGCCATTGATCATCAGGCTTCAGGGCATTGGCTAGCCCATGATGAGTTAAGAGAGCCTTCATCTTGGTCTTCCACAAACCAAAATCGTTTGCTCCGGTGAATTTCTCAAAATCCAATTTTGTAGATGCCATGATTGATGATTAACCAGTCGATTCTTCCTTCGCTTCCCACAGACGGCGTCAATTGTTGTGAATTTAATCAGAATAATCGACCTCAATGAGACTTTGATTATCAGACTTTGAAGAACTTCGATGAACACAATTGCAGAAATTTAGAAATCAAAGAACAGAGAATTTTACGTGGTTCGATCAAAATGATCTACGTCCACGGATGAGGTTGGCTCACTTCACTAAAAATGGATAACGATTTACAGAGTACAAGCTTTCTCTCTCAAGGATTTAGAATGTTAATTCTCACTCTCTACTCTCAATTCTCTGGAATGAATACGTATTTATGGATGCCCAAATCCTAACTGCCCTCTAATCCGTAGCCAATCATCCGAGCTTGAATGAGTGTCAGGATCAGAGCACTAAGACTCAGTAACGCCTTCGCCCTTACTCAGACTCATTTTCTCTCAGGCTCAGGGCCTTGTCTCAGGATCAGGATTTAATACTCAGTATCCAAACTCAGCTTAGCTTTTACTCTTTGACACTTATTCTACAATTTCATCCCCGAAACTAATCCACGGCAAAGCATGCCAGGAGAGTTCATCAGATCATATTTTAACCCTTATTTAATCTCGCCCATTAGCTTCACGTGCGGGAAGGCAACTAAGTTCAGACCGGAGTAATGGACTACAGGATTTTAAGCATCAGATCATCTATTCAACTGAGCAGAGACGTTCGTTCCAAAGAGAGTTCATTTAAGGTATGAATAGATACATTCTTAAGTTTTGGTTGGTTCGTGGTTCTCATATTCCAGGATTTGATTTCATCGATTACATCTCAATTTTCGATTCTTCCTGCTTTCCGATTCAATTTGATTTGAGTTATTTCCCTGGTCGGTCATTAATGATCAATTTTGTGTGCCTGTTGTAGCACATCCCCTCCCAAGTACTGGTGGAATCTGTAATCTTATTTGGGCCCTACTTCGCTTCTGAACACGAATAGGTAAGTTGTTATTTGCCTAATTTTTGTTTGCGAATTATGTGTGCTGAGTTAAGGTTGATTCTTGAGATCCAGTATGTACATACTTGATTTGAGGATATTTTCTTATAAATATTACTCGAGTTCAGTATTAATATCCCTTTCCTTGTTAAGATTTGGCATTATGTGGACTATGTACTGAGTTCAAAAAATTAGCCGGTGGACTGAGTTCAAAGAATATATGAAGCATATCTTAGACAACTTAAGAGATGCAACTCTTAGAATCTGGTGTATAGATAGTTTTTAGAGCAAATGTATTGGGATTAATTTGTAAATGCATATCTAATACCTTTTACCAACTGTAAGGCTTCCTGTAGATTGCTTAATAACTTTCTTGCCTTCAATGGGGTGATGATGGTTCAACATATTTAGTTAAAGCAAATTCCATTTCTGATTCGTCCTTCTGTAATGTAACGAAAGAAAATGTGTCAGATGCCTAATCCGACCTCTCCGCTATTATCAGATAATGTTTCACATTTGTCATGGGAGTTTCTTACTCAGAGCAACTATAATCAAAAGTATTTGAGAAGTAATTATATCGCAAGTACCTCTCCTGGATTCCTTCTAAACTACAGAGATTACATTTATCTAATATTATACTTGTCAAGAATACAGAGGAAACCTTCTGCTGAAATTTTTTAGGGAAACATTGGATTCATTGCATGCAGTATATGAAAGTTTTAAACTCGACAATCTCCGTAAAAGGTCTGGAGCAAATGATTCTTTTAGTTCCACATGTATTACATGTAAAATGAATATAAGGTCTAGCCCTTAGGTAATACGCATATTGAGTTTACATGATCCATCTTGATAAGCTTTTTATGAGATAATAGTCATGTTGACAAATTTATGGAAACTATGCACATTGTAGAAATGAGGAACTGTGAATGATTACAACATATATTGGTTTAAGAAATAATTGTGTTTTGTTTGAACATGCTTTCAATTGGACATAAAATATGAGTGACATTTGTTTAAGTAACGAGGAAGTCAAATTCACCATGTATGAGTCTGCTTGAGCAAGAAATGGAAGCATGGTGCTACAATCTTCTTTTAATGAGTTGAGCTTTGGACTATGGGCTTAATCGATCACTCGATGTGCACGGGAACTTCCCCTTAAAGTTCTTCTCATCTGGATCATTGCTCATTGGACACAAATTTCTATCTTAATCTCGATTTTCATGTATGACATGTTTCTAAACTTTAAAACTCCCAACATAAAATTCTTGTTTCATTGACCATTCAGTCATTTATGCTACTTCTAAGGCCATTGATTTTCTAAAGCAGTGACTATCATAGCTAATAAAATTATACTGTGATTTAACTGTAATCTGTCATTAGATTGAGTCCTGATGTAATTATGTATGATGCTTTGGGGCATTAGTTTACCAGTATCATATCAACTGAACTGGGGAGCACTCATCTATCTTTATAAGGATTGCAATTCTATTCTCATCAAATTTTATTGGTTATTTTCCATTAAATGTTTCCCCTTTAATTTTTTTTATCATTCTCAGAAGCATCTTCTTTTTTGCATCTTGAATTTGAGGACTAGATTGAAGAGACACCAATTGTTTATTTATGAATATCTTTCTATTGAACACCCAACACATGATAATTTCTCCCATATAAAATCTATTAGTGGCAGCAATCAGAGCAGATATAGTCTGTTACTTATGATGCCTAAACCCTAAATGCACATGGTAATGGTGTTATTGAATTTTATGATACTTCTACTAGGTGAAAACTAATTTAAGATACATTTATGCTAGTAAAGAAAGAAAGCCTGGTCCATTATAATGACATTATTGAATTATATGACGCTACAACTAAATGTATTGGGTGAAAAATTAATTACATAAAAATTTGATGGCATTATTGAATCGTATGATACTACACATAAAATCTAATGGATTAATTAGTTAAGATAAAAAATACTACTAAAGAAAGCATGTTACATTACATTATTAAATCATATGATACTGCACACAATTCTATTATTAGAAAAATAATTTTAAATACATAATATGTAGTAATAGAGCCTATTCCATTGAGTGGCTTTGTAGTTTACCTATAATTATTTCTAACAAAAAGCTTTTGTTTCTTTCAGGAAAAGGAAAAAAAGTGCTAATTAACTGTAGGCAACACTGTAAATAGCACAACCATGAACTTGATTAGAAACATTGAAACATCCTCCATTTAACACTATTAATATTATTGGTGGATCACTTCCTTTATTCTTAAGTTTTGTAGTATTTGATTTTCCCATGTAAGAGTAAGAGACGTTTAGAGCCTTGATAACTTCCTTTTCACATTAGATTTTATTCTTCACTGAAATGTTGTGGCATGTCGTAATACTCTATTTCTCTTCACAAATCTTAATTTTCTTTTATTTTGTGGAATGCTCATATTTTTCTGTGTTATTGTGAATATAATTAAAAATATCCTGATATCATAAAAAGCCATTATCAAATAAATACTACTCCCTCCATCCCACTATAAGTTGCTCATGTTACCATTTTCGCCCGTCTCACTATATGTTGATCATTGCTCTTTTACCTTTTTGGAAACTACTATTCACTTCTTTCTTATTATTTTCAATACTTTTTACACTATTTTCATTACTTTTTCACTTTTCCTCATCACATCACTTATACTTTTTCACTTTTTCCATCACATCACTTATACTTTTTCACTTTTACCTTAATTTGTGTGCCCAAAAGCAACGAGCAACTTATAGCGGGACTGTGAAAGTTTTTTTATTTTTTTTCAGTAAATGGTGTTCAAAAGAATTGAGTTTGGTCCATTCACATAAAATACCACTGCCAATACACTATCTTAACTACCAAAGCTATTTGCAGGAAAATCTTGTTCCTCCTTTATTGGACATTTGCAAGGGTCAGTTTGTTGGAGTTCTCAGTGCATCACAGGTACCTTGAACTTTGAAGTTTCATTGGATTATTTCTGCAATTTAATAGGAATAGTTTTTTTTGGATAAAGCTGCCAAAATTCACTTAAAAATTTTTTGTTATGTACGAAGTCTTGAATTTTTATATACAAAGTCTTCAATTGCTATGCCTTCCCTTATTTCAGTTTTTCGCTGAAAGTTTAAATCCAATTAAACTTAAAGAAAATGATGAATTATTAGGACATGAGTGGTGTGAAGGTAAAGTTAACAAGGAAATCAAATATGATGAACCATTAATCCAAACATATGGAGGTATCAAAGTTGTTGGATAAGCTATACGACGCAGCACATCTGGTAAATTTTCTAGATAATCTTTCATTTAGTTTAATTTAGTTTTTTTTTCATTTTTTAATATCAATTATTCCTCTTTTATTCATTATTATTGGTTCATAGGTTCAAGTGGAAGATGCAAGATAAGAGAAGTGCAACAAAATATCTCTGCCACGCATAGTTAAGCGCAATTTATTTTAAAACTTAGATAATTTGGTTTTTTTTTTTTTGGATTGAACTTAATAGTTATTAGAATTTTTTTTAGTGATGTTACCTTTTTAAATTTTACAAGTGAACGATGATACTATTTATTGAAATATATTAGTTGTTTAGTGTTAATAAGTGAGTGATTATATTTTATTATAGTGATGTGTACATACCAGTACAAACAATTAAAAATATTATATTATTATATATGTTTGGATAGGTTAAGGATATACACCTGGGTATAATTTTAATTATATGTATATTGTTTATAAATATTACGTGACATAAAAAAGCATTGCAAACTTTTATTATTGAATTATTTCGGGATTTTAATGACAACAAAAAAGCGTCATAAATTTTTAGTTGCTACTATTATGTGATATGAAAAGGCGTCATTAAAATTTTTTATTTTGACGTTGTCTAGTGTCATGATACACTTAATAAGGTATTTATTGTTGGTTATATATAATGTAGTGACGCAAAAAAGTGTCTATCATAACATATGATGGTGTTATAAAATAATTATTTTTGTGACACAAAAAGTGCCACTTTAGGAAGTGGTTAAGTTAGTTATAATTTTTTTAGTGACATCACAGGGTGTCACAAAATGATACCATTGTGGCGTCAAGTAGCGTCACAAAATAGTGTTACTAAAGAATAATAATGTGACGCATACTAGCATCACAATGGACATTAATAGTGACGCTTTCAAGCGTCATGATGATAAACTCTTGAAACGCCAAATCAAGTGACGCTTGCACAAAATGTCACTATTGTAAAAGCGTCATTATAGTCTATTTCAAGTGACGCTTTTGTGCGTCATTAAAGCCCATTTTTCTAGTAGTATGTATTTCTTGACAAAAGTTGCTCGCATTGGAAAAGAAAGGGCCAGTGCTAAACTAATTCCAACCAATGATTTCAGAATCGGACCGGACCGAACCGGCCGGTTCAACCGGGAATCGGTCCAGTTATTAAAACCCATTTTTGTGGTCGAACCGTGTTGACCCGGGGTGAAGCGGTTAAACCGGTTGAAACCGGGCGAACCAGACCCAGTAAGAACCGTCTTTTTTTTTTTTTCCCTCATTACTGTTAAACTTAAAGTCTTAAATTCTTAAAATTCTAAAAATAAGTTTACACTTTCCTTATTTCCCCCTGTACGCGATTTTCCCCAAAATCAAAAACCCAAAACCCTAACTTCTTCTTCACCCCACTGACGGCGCTGAACGACGACGCCCACGCCGACATGGACGGCCGACCACTTCTCCGACGTGCTCAAGCCTACAGGTATTATCTCCTATTACTACGATATTACATATATTCCTACTACAGTATTACAAAGGAATTATTTATGTGTTTTTGCTCACATGAAAGAGTAAGAGAAGAAGACGATGACTATTAGTTTTAAGTTTTAACAGAAAGAAAAGGGTCGCACAGTATTGAATTTTGAAGAAATTAAGTTGGACTGAAATTGGTGTTACTTTGTCAGTCAGCATACTAATTAATGTATATATTTATATATTAAACTCCTATAAAAGTTATGAGCTAATGATTATCAACTTAGAATGGAATAAAGAAAAGTAAAAGATTGGTCAGTCAAGGTGATGATTTACCAAACATGCTCTAATAATATTTTCCCACTTTTTGTAGTATTTCTCATGTATACTTGGTAAATATATTGATGTGCCATATTTCTTAATTATATTTCAGTTTATTCAGATGTCTTTTGCTTTTGTAATTTATTTTTCCATATTTGCTTGTAGTAGTTATAAAATATATATAAATATATATTCAGAATTCAATTTAATAATTCATCTTTATTATTTTTAGATGGATTCCTCATCAAGTGGTCAACAATCCAATGCTACAATCAGTTCAACTCAATCATCAGCTTCAATTCGATCAAAAACTGATCCAGCTTGGGCTTACTATAAAGAGAATATCATTGATGGAAAGAAAAGTTGGACTTGTTTGTTTTGTAATAATACTTGGAAAGGAGGGGGAATCAATAGGATCAAGAAACACTTAGCTGGGAGGAAGGGAGATATTGCTGCGTGCAAAAAAGCATCTCATGATGTACGATATCGAATGGACGAATCATTGAAGGAGAATGAAGGAAAAACCCAAGCTGTAAAATCAGTAGGAGCTTATCTTTATGACACTGTTGACGTTGAGGATGAATTGGATACTCTTCATTTGAATACAGAGACTCAAAGAAAGGCTGGGCTTGCAACATCAATACGAAAGAGAAAACGAGATGAAAAATTGGGAAGTTATTTTCCTCCAAGAGCTACTCCAGGTGCACAACCTTCAATTAAAAGTGTTCTTGTTAGTAAAGAAGCTTTGCATAATTTTGATATGGCTGTAGCTAGATTTGTCTATAATGAATGCATTCCTCTAAATGTTGTAAATTCTTCTTATTTTCAACAAATGGTCGATGCTATTGCTTCTGTTGGTTCGTCCATCTTCTATGATTCGTCCATCTTTATTAAACAATGGGGTAACAAGTTCATAAAAACTAAGATTACCTTTAGTTTCATTAATATAAAAAGAACTTACATCAAGGTGCTATTGGAATTCATTTTTGAAAGTTTGCTTCCACAGAAATGCTTCACAAAGGTGATAATTCGGTTCCTGTAAAAAATGAACATTCTAAGTTGCAGAGTCTAATCAACTGAGAAATTTTGTCAATAAATCAAGATGTCCAGCAAAGGACTTTCTATGTCCATATAATGAATATGTATAAACAGTCACAGTAGTTATAACATCAACTAATGCTCAAGGAGGAGAAATATTGGAATATTAGAATGTCTGGATTACGTACTTTTTAATAATTTTAATTTGTTGTAGTCAGTCAAAATCTGTTCGATGTAGCAAATTAATGTTGATCAGTCATCCTCCAATCAACAAGTCACAACAGAATGGTACATATTAGAATTTTAACCTAAGGGCTAAAATATATTGATATGCAGATTAATAGTCAGCCATACAACTAAAACTTGAGTAGTCCGGCAAATAAAACATTCGCAAAAATGCATAAACCATTGGACAAATGTATATTTAATTGTTGATCTAAAAAAGTAGTCCAGCATATGTATTCAAGTTATATTACAGAATTAAAAAATTCCCATTAATGGAGTGTGCAAATTCAAGAAGAACATCCCAGTAAAGCAAATGTGCAATTTCCTATGAAGCGGAGAGAGTATAACATAGATATATGAAATGGAATAAATATGATACCTCCCCCCTTTCTCGGCCATCTATACCCTCCAAATCCATAACCATGGTAAATGGTTCAATCCCAACAGCCCTAGCAATCCATATGCCCTTTGTCGTCTGGTTCCTAGCAAATCCAAAACAATAGTATAAAAAATCATTTTTTATGTATTATCGAAACAAGTTAAATCAAGAATACAACTACAAATGAAAATAAGCAAACTAACCTTCCCTTAAATGCATCCATCTCCCGAAAGTTAGTATAAAATAGATGATTCAATAAAGTGCTCTTCCCTGTGGATTGGCCCAGTATGCCACTTAAACGAATCGTTAAAAGATAATAATAATAATAATAACAAAAAAATAAATCAAAAAAGATGATCCACCAAGTTTCATATGCAACATTTGCCATGAATCAACTTTCAATCAAAGCTAGTGTCACGTTTCATTTAACATTATCAATAATACCTAGTGGCACTTTTTAGTTATATTAGTCTGCACTTTTCTGTTAAAGGCTTAAAGCTAGTGCCATTTTCAGCCAAAGTTGGTGTCACATTTCACCCATGTGCCCAGTTGCCGGAGTAACGGTTGCGCAAGAGACTGGCTAAAGATGATTAAAGAAACCATTGTCCATTGAAACCTTTCAATTAACCAAGAATACTTCTTATTCCGAAACCATTAACAGCGAGCCATTCGTCGAAATTTCGAAGTCAATATGCTAAAGAACACAGATAGCTAGTTAACACAACATTCCACAACTAATTAATGAAAATTGAACTTATAAACATAAGCATCCTTCATATTCCATCATTTTTTCTTGTTAACCAACATAAATTTCCTCATAATCGCTAGACCTCATGAATCAAAACCCAAATTACGCATGCTAAACCAATCCAAGTCCAAACATTTAACAACTGGAAAGTGCAAAAAGAAAAAAGAAAAAAATAGAGAACAAAACTTTCAGGAAATACAGGTGAAACACACCGCTGCTCTGAGGGCCCATGATGGCGACTACGACATATGAAAGGCCGCAGTCGTAAAGCTTGATGGAATTGATAAAATCCCGTAAACTCGCCGCATTGAATTCTCCGTCGCCGGAAACCAGTTGCGTAGGGCACGAATCTTCGGCTGTCTCAGGCATCCCCGTCCGATGAAATTGACAGAGCTTATGATTACAACTTTCTCCCCAGAATACGAATCCCAAATAAGAATTAATTGAAATCAGAAATTGAAAATTGAAAATAATTCAAAGAAACTGATCGAGTTGAGGTATAAGAATTCACCTAACTGATTACAACTACGAACCCACAAAAACATAAGAACACCTCTATCGTACCTTAGATGAACTCGAAAGAACGCCTTTGTTGCGGTTTGATGAATATCTTTACTGCGGTCTGATGAACTCACGAAAACTTAAGAACGCCTCTGTTGCCTTCCCGCCGCCGGTGAATTGAACGCCTCTGTTGTCTTCCCACCGCCGGTTAATTGAATGCCTCTGTTGCCTTCCCACCGCCGGTGAATTGAACGCCTCCGCCGCCCGTGAATTGAACGCCTCTGTTGCGTTCCTGCCGCCCGTGAATTGAATCGAGGGTAATATACGTATGGAATAGCGGGAATTGAATCGAGGGTTAATATACGTATAGAATAAAGGTTAATTCTCTTCGTCGTGTGTCATTGCTAGATGAAACTATGGAATAGAAAATTAGGGCTAATACTACTAAGTGAGGGAGGAGAAAAGACACAGGCGCCAATATTAGGAGGGAGTATTTTAATTGAAAAAATTAATAAGCAAAATAATTAAAGTTTTAGGGTATTAAATGGGCGGGTAAAATTAATTAAGGATATTAATGTTATAATATATTGAAATAATATATTATATTATATGAATATAATATTATGAATATATTTCAGTGGGTTTTAGGCCCACAAGACTTAGGGTTAGGTACTCTTATTTATACTGTATTGTTCTTTATATTCTGTACTTCACATCATTGTAAACGGCAGTTCATATTATTATATCTCCTGGCTTGGGCGCCCCCAGTCTTTTACTTTACGCTTTCCTCTCAAGATTACAACACGTTATCAGCACGAATCTTTACGAGCGTTAAGGATTTTACGAGAGGATTGCTCTAGCACAATTTTTGGATCGAATTCAAAACTCACTCTCTGTTTTTTTTGGAATTAAGCGAAAATCTGTGAGTTTTTGTTTATTATATTCTTTGAAATATATAGCATGTGTTTCCTGGAAATTTATGAATCATACGCCTGTTTGGATACGTTTATTGTTATATCTATGCATAGGGTTTCCTGAAGAATATGACGTCAAATTCTTTTTGTATATATTTGACCCTCCTTATGCGTTTTGATGTTTTCACCATACATCTGAAATATCATTTTTTTCGTTTAAATATTCTGCATATTATATTCTCGATTTCGTCATGTTCTTTTTGCACAAAACTCATGATTTCATATGCTATATCCTGTGAATTATATGTGCTATTTTGTATGAGTTTTGCACATCCCTTGCATAACAAAACCCTAACAAAACCTGGAATCAATAATTCGATCCCTCCGATCGAACCCCCAAATTCAATCTGTTTTTTTTTTTTTTTTGCGAAACAGAGACACTGTTTTTTCAGAAATCTTTTTCGAACCCAGTATCTGTTTTCAAAAACAAAATCCTTGGTTTTGATACCAACAGCAATTTTTTTCGAAATCTATACTCCTGTTTGCGAAAACGGATCCAACCTGTATCTGATATACAAAAACCTTTTTTTTTGTGAAAATTTTTCGAAAACCCTGGTTTTCACAGCTTTACTCTTTTTCGATCGAAAACGGAAACCAACCCAGATTTTCTTTGCGGATTTTCACTTCTGTTTGCGAAATCAGAAAACCCAACTTGCGAAATTGTTTTCTGCAAAACCCTTTTCAATCCCGATTTCTGAAAAATTTTCGAAAACAAATCCCCAAAACTTTTTCGGAAACTCATTTTTTTTTTTCGAAAATATCCTTCTCGGTTTTCAGAAATCAATTTCCAGAAATCTAGAACCAGAAAATCCAACCAAAATCAAATCGGAAATCCGAAATCAACAGCCCGATTGAAATCGGAGACCTACCGTCTGAGTTCCCTGAAGTGGACTCACTCGACGCACCTGTGCGATACTCAGTGACGCCGACTCGCTGCCCACCCCGGCGCGACGGCGACTGAACGCAACGGCAAGCGCCGCCACAGCTACGCGTCTAACGACGACGAAAGCGTGGTGCGACGCCCCTCACTTGCCAACGCACCTCAGGCCGCTGTTTTTCGGCGCGACGGCGTTAACGCCGGTCTCTGGTTCTCGAACGGCGGGCCACGATCCGCGGCGGCGGCGGGCCCCTACTGCGCGACTCCGCGTCGGCGATTCCTACGCCTGATGGGCACGGCGGCAACGACAGCCGTAAGTCACTACGGCGGCTGTACGCTGTGAGGCCGCGACGGCGAAGATACGCCGATTACTCGCTGCGAAAACGGCGACGCCGCATATCGATCGATCCCAGGCCACGTGCGCCGGAGAAATCGGAAATGATGGACTGAATCTTCGCGATTTTTTCGCCATCTCTGATTCCCGTTTTTTCCGCATTCTTGTTCGCAAACAAAATGACTAAGTCGCATTTGGGTTCTTTTTACTGAAACCTAATATGATTTGGGCCATTTCCTATTTATTTGCAAACTGGGCCCCCTTCCTATTATTCAAATAGGCCTGTTGGCCATTATGCTTTCACGAAAAAAATTAGCCCAATTTATGGGCTTTATCTCTTATTTATTGGGCCGATGCCCTTTAATAATAATAAAAAAAATTAATTAATAATAATAATAATAATAATAATAATAATAATAATAATAATAATGGGCCTATTTTCCTAAATGGTCCATGACATTATTAATAATTACTTAGGCCATTTTTTTTACATGATTGGGCATTTTATTTTAGTTGATCCTAATTAATTTGGATCCTAACAATTATTTTTGGGCCCGAAGTCCCATTAATAAAATTCATAATGGCATTATGAAAGCCCAAATCATCAATTTTTTTAAAGGCCTTATCCAATAATTATTTTTTTGTTCAAGTCCCTTTAATAATTGTCTCACAAGTCATACACCCAATCTTTTATTAAATACACCCCTATTATTCTTTTGTCATTGCATTTTATCTTAAGCCCTATTCCTTTTGCTACAAAACAATTATAAATTCTAAATTCATTAATTCCTTTCTTTGTAGCAACAAAAATGTCAAACATCACCAAACGCGAATTTGATGAACTGGCACTAGATGGCCACAATTATTTGACATGGGCTTTAGACGTTGAAATCCACATAGTTTCAAAAGACTTATCCGACACCACCACTCAAGGGTGAAAATTCACTACTGCCCAAAAGATACAAGCTCTAATCTTCTTAAGACATCATCTTCACAAAGATCTTAAGAACGAATACCTCACTGAAAAAGATCCATCGATGTTGTGGAAATCCCTCCAGGATAGATTCCAACAACAAGAAGATGTGATCCTCCCTGAAGCCAGACATGCTTGGATAACACTTCGTTTCCAAGACTTCAAGTCTGTGACGGAGTACAACTCCACCCTACATCGCATAGTTTCGCAGCTCAAACTGTGTAATGAATCGATATCTGATGATCAGTTAATCGAGAAAACTCTTTCCACCTTCCACGCTAGTAATCTTGTACTCCAGCAGCAGTACAGGGCCAAAGAGTATCAAACACACTCCGACCTCATTTCTGCACTTCTAGTTGCAGAAAAACACAATCAATTGTTGATGAAAAATCACAATACTAGACCGGTTGGCTCACAAGCTGTGCCTGAAGCACATGCTACTCGGAGGAACTCTAGAGGCCGTAAACGTGGAAAAGGAAATGAGGCGAGTAGGGAATGCAGATCGACCTGAAGTCGAGGCCGTGGTAGGGGAAGAGGTAGAGGTCGCAACAATGCACAATCTAGTGCAACTGAAAAGAATGCACCTCAAGACAAACCATCGAGCT
Source organism: Prunella vulgaris (assembly GCA_026898435.1). Classification (NCBI taxonomy): domain Eukaryota; kingdom Viridiplantae; phylum Streptophyta; class Magnoliopsida; order Lamiales; family Lamiaceae; genus Prunella; species Prunella vulgaris. The sequence goes on from JAPKLY010001108.1 coordinate 26,441, forward strand.
CAGGTGAACAGAACAAGCAACTCTGTCACAAGTGTGGATGCGACGACCATTGGTCTCGCCAGTGTCGAACTCCGAAACATCTATTGGAGTTATATCAACACATGCTTAAAGACAAAAAGGGGAAAGCTCCTAAAGGTGAATCACACCACACCAACCTGCCCGGTGCAGGCTTTGACATGGAGAAGGATGACCTCATAGGTGATACAATGACTGTAGACGCCTTTGGAGACAATGAGTGATCGACATCAACCTGCTATTTACTTGCTTTATTAGACTATTTGATACTATTTGCTATTTGGTTTGACCAGCATGTTTTGACTGGCTTTTATCTTTGACTATGTCGCATGATACCTTTTATGGATTTCATTTATGAATGCTTATCGATGCTTTATTTTTACAGTCAAATCCAATTGTCGATCACTATTGTCTACAAAAATAATTTAATATGTTCTTGATAAAGTAGGACCTAAGTGATCCCTTGTGCGGCTGATCAATCAGCGTATGTAATCTTGGCTCTCCTTAGCATTCCTCATATCTAAACGTATCTAAAACATACACTTAAGTGCTTATGGAGATTAATGTGTTGTGCTTAGTAGATAGTGCTACTACACATACTATCTTAAAAGATAGACAATTTTTCCAAACATTAACCGAAAAGAAAGGAAGTGTCACTACTATTTTCGATGACGACATACAAATCGTTGGCTCCGGAAGAGCCTTGATCATTCTACCTATGGGTACCGAACTAATAATCGAAAATGCTTTATTGTTTCCACAATCAAAGCTTACCCTCCTCAGTTTCAAAGATATTCGACAGAATGGCTATCACATTGAAACAAATACTGAGGACAATAGTGAATATCTGTTGATGACTCACTATTTAAATTATCATAAACACATCGTCGAAAAACTTCCATCTTTCTCGTCTGACTTGTATTACACATACATCAGACCCTCAAATCTCCATATAGCCCTTAATCTAAAATTTAATGATCCAAACTCTTTCAAACTATAGCATGAGAGGTTAGGACATCCAGGACAAACTATGATGCGTTGGATTCTATGTAATTCGTCTGGCCATAACATAACACACAACAGAATCCCTTCTGTTAATGAATACATATGTGATGCTTGCACAAAGGGTAAGTTAATAATTCGTCCTTCTAGTAGTAAAGTAAGAACTGAATCTCCTAAATTCCTTGAGCGGATTCAAGGAGATATATGTGGACCAATACACCTAGCATCTGGACCATTTCAGTACTTTATGGTCCTAATAGATGCATCCACTCGGTGGACTTATGTAACCATGCTATCCACTCGCAATACTGCTTTTGCAAAGCTTATTGCACAGATTATCCTGTTGAGATCTCAATTCCCAGATCATCCGATTAAATCCATTCGTATGGATAATGCCGGTGAATTCACCTCTAAGGCATTCGATGATTTTTGCATGGAACTGGGAATCAAAGTGGAGCATTCGGTCCCTCATGTTCATACTCAAAATGGTCTAGCTGAATCATTAATTAAACGACTTAAATTAATCGCTAGACCGCTACTACACAAAACGAACTTACCTGTTTCATGTTGGGGGCATGCAATCTTACATGCATCATCACTAATCCAATTCCGACCAACTGCATATCATGAATATTCCCCTATTCAACTCGTGCGTGGAAATGAACCTAACATTTCCCATTTGCGTACATTCGGTTGTGCAGTGTATGTTCCAATACCACCACCTAAGCGAACATCTATGGGCCCACAAAGAAAACTCGGTATTTACATCGATTTTGTATCTCCCACAATTCTTAAATACCTCGAGCCTTTAACTGGGGATCAGTTTACAGCCCATTTCGCTGACTGCACATTCGACGAAGATCTATTTCATGCCTTAGGGGGAGAGAAAAATACCACAATTAATAAATGCCGTGAAATAACTTGGAACACAAAAGATCTTCAGTTCTTAGACCCACACACAAATCAATCTGAACTTGAAGTTCAAAAGATAATAAATTTGCAATACTTAGCAAATAACCTGCCAGATGCATTCACTGATCATAAAGGAGTGACTAAGTCACAAATACCTGCGGTAAATGCGCCTCAAAGGGTTCAACTCCCGTTGAAGACAAATGTTAACCCCCCCATACGCCAGAAGTGTAAAGGAAACATTAACATAAGCGAACCAAATTCGCGTAAGTGTAAAGCTAGCAAACACACTATGTCACCCCTAAAATCTTCTAAAGAGATTCGTCCTGTAGACGAAAATCAGAGTCAAAATGCACATGCGAAACCAATCAATGACTCTGAGAATGCGGAATCATCAGACCGATACCCTTTGGCAAATGAAGAGGATCTGGTCGATGTAAACATTGAAGTTTCAACAAACTTCGTAAACACGGGAGAAACTTATAACAGAAATACAACTGTTGTCGATAACACATTTGCAGCCTTAATTGCCTTCACCATTTCTAATAATGAACTAGATCCTGAACCCAAAACTATATCCGAGTGCCGGAAGCACTCTGATTGGGTGAAATGGGAAGCTGCAATAAAGGTCGAGCTATACTCGCTAAACAAACGAAATGTTTTCGGTTTCATCGTTCGTACCTTGAAAAATGTAGTCCATGTTGGATACAAGTGAGTATTTGTACGAAAGCGAAATGAAAACAATGAGATTGTGAGATACAAAGCGAGGTTAGTGGCTCAAGGGTTTTCGCAGAGACCCGGTATCGATTTCGATCAAACTTACTCTCCTGTTATGGATGCTATAACATTCCGCTTCCTAATATCGCTGCAGTTAAACTAAACTTAGAAATGCAGTTAATGGACGTAGTTACCGCATACTTATACGGATCATTAGATTCTGACATATATATGAAAATCCCTGATGGATTAACTATTCCCCAAATGAGGAATAACGAACATCGTAGTATGTTCAACATTAAGTTGCAGCGCTCGTTATATGGCTTAAAACAGTCAGGTCGTATGTGGTATAATCGACTAAGCGAATTCCTCCTAAAGAAGGAATACTTAAATAACGAGGCTTTTCCTTGTGTCTTTATTAAGAAATCCCTTAATGGTTTTTGCAACATCTCGGTGTATGTGGATGATCTAAACATTATCGGAACAAGGAAAGAGATTGAAGAAGCAAGTTCAATCTTAAAAACTGAATTTGAAATGAAAACTTTGGGTAAAACCAAGTTCTGTCTCGGTCTGCAGATTGAGCATTTCCCTGAAGGAATACTGATACACCAATCAGCTTACCTAAAGAAAGTGTTGGAGAGATTCCACATGGATAAATCTCATCCTTTAAGCACTCCAATGGCTGTCCGTTCCCTCGACTTGGAAAATGACCCATTTAGACCTAAAGAAGATACCGAAGAGCTATTGGGACCTGAAGTTCCATATCTAAGTGCAATTGGTGCACTGCTATATCTTGCAAACTGCACTAGGCCCGATATTGCCTTTGCAGTCAATCTACTTGCAAGGTTCAGTGCCTCCCCTACGAGGAGACATTGGAATTGTGTGAAACATATCTTACGATATCTTCAAGGTTCACAAGATCTTGGTCTTTTCTATCAGAGAAACCAAGACAACACACTTATAGGTTATGCTGATGCGGTTATCTATCTGATCCCCATAATGCAAAATCGCAAACGGGTTATGTTTTCCTCTATGGTGGTACAGCTATTTCATGGAGATCTGTCAAACAAACTTTGTTGACCACTTCTTCAAACCACTCAGAGATCATAGCTCTATACGAAACTGCACGAGAATGTGTGTGGTTAAAGTCCCTTATAAAACACATTCACGATTCGTGTGGTATCCCTTCTATTGACTTAAGTCCATCAATTATCTACGAAGATAATGCTGCATGTATTGCACAAATGAGCAACGACTATGTCAAAGGGAACTTGACGAAACATATATCCCCAAAATTCTTTTATCCTCACGAACTCCAAAAGAGTGGTGAGATCAAGATAAAACAAGTACGCTCAAGTGACAATCTAGCTGATTTGTTCACTAAATCCCTTCCCACTTCGACTTTTGAAAAGTACGTACATGGAATCGGGATGCGTCGACTTGGAAGGTTGTTATCTTCAGGGAGAGTATCAAATGCTAAACAATCCTGATGATTGAATCCTCGAGGTCATTTGTAATACTCCACTGGGTAACACTTGCATTCTTCCTTGTCATATTATATCCAAGGGGGAGTGTTATAATATATTGAAATAATATATTATATTATATGGATATAATATTAGGAATATATTCCAGTGGGCTTTAGGCCCACAAGACTTAGGGTTAGGTACTCTTATTTATACTGTATTGTTCCCTTGTATTCTGTACTTCACATCATTGTAAACGGCAGTTCATATTATTATATCTCCTGGCTTGGGCGCCCCCAGACGTAGTCACTCTGTGGCGAACTGGGTCATCAATACTGTGTCTTTTACTTTACGCTTTCCTCTCAAGATTACAACAATTAGAAGTATAGAGGGAATAATAAGAAACAAGATCAATTAGCGTTATATAACAAATTTAAAAGAGGAATAATTTTTTTTATTTTTAAAGTCCCATTCAATAAATTAAACAGCGTCACAAAATACAATTAAATAAAGGGAAGGTCAATATACGTATATTATTGTGATGCTTACTTAAAAGCGTCACTAAAAAAATGTCATTAGATGGGGTATTTTTTAGTAGTGAAAAGTCATTCCTTCACCAAGATGTAAGATTATGTATATAAGGTATAACATTGATATTAGAGCATACCTCTTAATAGCAGCCTTGTGCATAATGTGGTGTAGCATCACCAAGTTTTCTAGTCACTTGAGGGCTAGCTTAGTCTTTGATCCATTTTTCCTTCCTCTTCGCTTCAACAATAATTTTAACAGTATATTACAAGGGTGATTTACATATAGGTTCAAAAAAGTCACTCTATTTACAAATTGGTTCATAATATTTGCACAGAAACACATTTTTTTCTGCACAGAAGCACTTTTTTTTTCTGCACCGAACCAATTTTGTAAATAATGTCAATTTTGTTCACCATTTTGTAATTTTCCCATATTACAAAAAAACAAAATTATGCATCTTTGATGAAGACTTAATATAAAGAATAAAATAAAAATGCGTAATGACACTATGTATTAAATGAGCTAAGACAAGTGACACTTGAACACTCTGTATCAGCAACCCAATCCATTGTTCCTTCATAATTCTTATTATTCATCAAATTACCAATAGAACCCAAAAGATAACATATACCGATAAACCACAAAGCTTTAGAACATAGAATCAAAAGACACCAAACCAAGCACTTGCACTAAAAGGGAAGGACACATTCGCACCTTCCTCAACTTCTTTGCCCTACCGTAGTTTATGCTCTCCATTAATTATTCGAAGTTTGCTTGAAGATTTTCCTCCTGCCTCCACCTCTAGGCAGGCAATTTACCACCCAAAATAGACAATTTATTAGGTCAATAAACAACAAAGACATAAACAAACAAACGAAGAATTTGGTTTTTTTTTTTTTCAAACCAAACATCACCTTAATACTCACAAAATGGTCCAAAAGGGTTGAATAGATAGTGAGGAAGATTTGATCTTTTGTTGTTCATATGTTCAAAAACTGGTCCAAAAAACCGAACAAAAAATCAATCGATATTTCATGACTTTTACTGAAAAATGAGAGAGGATACATTTATCCGTAAAGAAATACAGTTACTTGATATATTGGTAGGTGGGAGTCAAGGGTAGGTACCAAGCAAGGGTATATTTATTGAATTTGGTTGGTAGGTGGGAGTCATGGGTAGGTACCGGTCAAGGGTATATTTATTTTGTTGGTAGATAGGAGTCGTGGTATATATATATATATATCTATTTTGATACATTAGTCTTTAATCTTTAAATAGAATAAAAAAGAAAAATATTATAGTACTTTTGTACTAAATTTTTTTCAATAAAAAAATTCCACTACAACAAATTTATGAGTAAGTCTCTTGTGCACCAGTTACACGGTGCAACTTAAGTTCATTTTTTAAAAGTTACACAATTTATTACTGAAAAGTTGCACAAATTATTATTGAAAAGTTACACTATGAAAGATACATTTTTCAGTAATAACATGTGTAACTTTTCAGTTGTATTTTGTGTAACTTTTAAAAAATGAACTTAAGTTGCACCGTGTAACTGATACATACAAGACTAATCCCAAATTTATATATGTTTTTTTAAATTATGTAACATATAAAAAACATCTTGCATGTAATTGTCAGCATAAATTAAACAATGTCATATATTATACTTTGAAAATAAATTGCATGTATGTTAATTTATATTGATTTGTAAACCATTTCACATAAGTTTTTTCCATGTATATAAATATTTCTTTCTTTCTTTTTTTGATAAATTCTCATTTCTTTATGTGTTTTGAATTAGAATTTTTATTATTGAGTAAAGTGCTTTAAAAAGATTATAGAATGATACTCTTCAATCGAAATATAAGGAATGTGTGTAATTTTCTTAGTGACTTGAATAATTTATTTTATAATATTGTGTTCTTTTGGTTCAGTCTTACGCTTCTTTAATTAATTTATTTTCCTAAGATTTAATAATCGATCGTTTAATTGGTAATCCATTATTTTATTACTTTTATTTAGCTACATAAATATCCACAGCATGGCCGCCGATTTGCTGAGGCCATGGATATGGGCGCACCCAAGGATTAAAATTTCGCGAAATTTCGGAATTTTGAGGGTACCGATATGAAAATTCACTTGAACGATTATTTTTCCAAAATTTTGGTAAAATTTCGGTAAAATTTTGGGAAATTTCGGCGAAATTTCGATATCGGTCCAGGGTAATTCAAAATGTGCAGATTATCGAGAAATATCGTAGAAATTTCGGTAATTTATCGGTCAAAATTTCGACAAATTTCGGGAAATTTCGATATATTTCGGGAATTTCTCTAATTTGATGATTTGGTACCATTATTGCTTAGACCAAGATGGTCTTTCTTCTTTTACATTTGAGGCTCATAGGACATCATTTTGATATTAGTTGTGTAATATTCAATAATTATGAATAATTGTTGTATCGTTTTATATGTCTTACGTATGTTTTCTTGATATGTTTGTTGTAAGATTCTCATTTTATTGAGATTTTAAGTTCAATTAATGTATTAAAACTAGTAATAATATTGTCTAAAATTTCATGTTAAATTTCCATCATTTTAATGAAATTTCCGTGAATTTTCTATTTTTTACCGATATCGATATTCGATATCGATATTTCCACCGATATATCCATAAATTCAGGGTACCGAAATTTCCGTCGATACCGATATTTTCATCCTTGGGCTCACCTAAAGGTTGTTGATAGTGCTCGCCAGTACCACCCATACACTACTACATTTTTCCTCATAGATAACAGAGATTAGATAACTGATATTTCTAAATCAGTTATCTATGGTTCAAATATTAGTTATCTGTTATCTAGTTAGAGATCACTTTATACCTAGATAACATATTTTACTATTAGTTATTTATGTAAAGTTATCTATATATAATTTTTAATAAAATAATGTGTTTTAAATAACTTGTATACACATATTATCTAATTTTTAGTTATTTAATTTTAAAATAATATTAAATACATATATTACATTTTTTATACTCAATTTTTTTTTTTAAAACAATTTAAACTAAAACACTGATCTAATCTGTATACTTAGAAAATTACTTACAAAATTTTTATAGTTAGAAAATAGAAACTAAACACTGATCACGTATACTCTAAACCATCACATAGAAAATTCTTTAAACAAAAAAAACAAATTAACGAAACCTTTGCCCTAATCCATCGATCTCCGTCCAAATTCGCCCGAGCGCCGTTCCCGTCGCCACCATCTCTGTTCTCCTAGTGCGTGAATGCCGTTGTCGTCGCCATCGTCTCCGTTCGCCTTTTGCACGAGCGCCGTCGCCACGGTCTCTGTCCGCCTCATGCGCGAGCGCCGTCGCCACCGCCTCCTGCGCGAGCGCCGTCGCCACCGCCTCCTGCGCGCGCCGTCGCCACTGCCTCCGTCCGCCTAGAGGGCCAACGCGACCGCCGTGGCCGTCCGCCCCCAGCGCCTGTGCGAGGGTCCGTCTCCATCCGCCTCCAGCCACAACACCGTCGGCCTCTGCCTCCGTCGTTCTGCACCAGGTATTATTTATTAGTATTTTTTTATGTTTTGGTTGTGTATTAGACACTGTTTAGTAGTTTGAGTTTGATAGTTGAGTATTGATAGTGTTGAATATATATTAGCAGGTACTGAGTTTGATAGTTGAGTATTTAGGATGCCACATGAATCATGAGTATCCTAATATATACTGTTAGGTTAGCTAATACTAACTTATATAGTCGATTACATAAGTTGGCCTACAGATTCATTGATTTTCTGATAATTAAAATCGAGCAAAAAATCAGTAGTGTCAGGAAACTCGCAAGGCTCAGGCTTAGCAGAGGATTTATAAAGCAATTGGGTTGAGTTGCAAGTGTAAATGATGATACTGTACTTATAGGAAGAGAAGAGCCATTTTCTTAAGAGAATTATATTTGTTCTAAACTGCACTTATTCTGGTAATTCATAGTTGGACTGGTATATGCAAATTAACAATTCTTGGAAATTCAGATCAAACATACTTAAAAGCTAACCTGCAAGAAGAAAAGTTTAAATTGAAAAATCTAGACTCATTAGTGCTTGTCTCCATTTAGAAACCGTTGACCTTAAACACGTTTAAGACCCATTATCCGGGTGAAACAGATCAAGCAAGTGACATAAAAGACCAGAAATTCACTACAACTTAATAACACAGTGTGAACATAAATGCTGAGTGACAGAACATATGTGAAAGAATTGTGCAGCTATTTGGTGTATTTTCTTGACATAAAACCTTGAATTATTGACTTGAGCTCTCTCTCCCCTCTGCCTTGCTATCATTTTTGAATGGTTTAACTTTCAAAACAGTTGGGTGTAGGTATTATGAATGCTGGAAGAATCTTTCAAAACTCAACCATAAAAAAAGAAGTTTACCCTTTGTATTGTCTCTTATCCCAATTATTCGTCCATTTGAATGGCAGAGTTTATTTCTTCCTGTAAGTTCTGCAATATTTATCTTATTCCTATTCCCTTGTCATTCATTATTGGTGATTTAAGTAGTTATATAACATTTATACCTGAGATTTTGAAATTTATGCAACCTGGAAATGTATTGAATGTGTGATAATGTTTAAGGTTTTATCTTTCGTCATATTCTCTTTCCTTCACTAAAATGCAGAAGGCATTTACTTTGTAGGATATTTCTTATTTGATGTTTACTGTATCTTCTATTTATTGAGGCTTCAGTAATTGCAATAGTCGGGAAAATGAGTAAATGGCATGCACGTTTAATGATCAATTATCTGAGTTTCAAGTTCAAACAATTTCAGAATTTTCAGTTTTTACTGCATATAACATGATCTTTTTCTTCAAGATATTTTCTCTGATCGTCCCCCATTAATTTGCTTCTTTTAATGAGCACATTCTCGGTGTGTTAACTTTGTTCTGCTGCAGATTCTGCCAGGGAAAATGCTTGATTTTCTGGATGCTCCCGTTCCTTTCATAGTGAGTTTTCTTCATTCTCCACTCTATGGTATTTTGTAATTGAAGGTCATATATTGTCTGCTTTTGGGGATAGTTACATGATTATTGGAACAATATTTCAATATGTAGATAAATTTATCTGGCAGAGCTAAGTATGTGTCTAATGATATCCAAACTTTGGCTTTAGTAGGAAGTTCTATTGTTACAGAAGTAGCTGGGAATTTAAACTACACATACACATTTTGCACCACTTGTCCACATATTCAGTATGATTATGGAAAGTGAGATTTTGATATTTGTTACTAAAGTAAGTAAAATAGAAAAGCCACCAGTTGGATTCGCAGACTCTTGATATTGCATCTTCTTTTAGTTTCAGGAGGCAAATCCTCTTTCGGATGAACATACATTTCAAAATTTGTTTGTAAACGAATCTTGAAAAGATTAAGAAAAATCATAAGATTCGTTAACCTGCCAATACCAAAGGGCTGAATTCAAATGTATGACTTTCTTCCAGCATTCTAGTGGCAACATCTCTTTTTTTATTAGGTGCATTCTTCCAGCTATGATATTAGGTGCATTTCATTTTTTAGATAAACGTTTAAAGCAGTTTAAAGCTCGTGATATGATATGAGTAGTAAGCATGTTAAAACTTGTACTTATATTCATGAATGATAAATCTTTTGTGGCAGATCATTTGTGTTTGATATGGTAGAACTAATTAATTTGTGGTAGTTTGGGAGAGTAATAGACGGTAGACAGGACAGCAGCCAAGTGATGTTGTTGCTGAGAGAAAGAGGTCTACAACTGATCCATGAATAACAGAGGAAGTCAAGTCAATGATGACGTTCATCTATATATATATGGTGATCATCAAGTTATAGTTCAGCAGCTACCAAGTCTTGGTTGATTTCCTTCAAAGCCCAAAATTAAGTAAGGTAATTGGGTGGAAATTCAATTTCCTTTCATGGAGTGGTGTTAGTATCGTGGATTAGTGGAAGAACGAGCAATTCAGACTGTTGCATCGTTGGTGATTGGATTAAATGATGTATTTTGACTTTTAAATAGCTCGTTTTAGAATAATCATGTTTATCATATTTTGAATATTTTGGACAAATGTATGAATATTTGGATGTTTGTTAATTTAATGAATGACTTGTGAATTGATGATTAAATTATTAAATTTTGATATCTTTTTTTTGTATATTTAATGTTTTTGAATACATTACTAACTTATATATTAATAGATAACAGATATATTCAGTTACCTATGAGCAAGAATTAAAAAAATGAATCATGCATAGATAACAAAAAAATGTACTTTAGATAACATATATACTAAGTTATTTGTAAGAAAAAATAGATAATGGATATTTATGTATGTTATCTATAATTAGGGAGCATAGATAACAGGGGCCTAGATAACGGAGATTTTCAACATAGATAACGGATAATATCCGTTAACTATGAGAAAATATGCAGTAGTGATCGAAGCACTCGTATCCCTCGTGGTATCGTGGCAACACTGAAAAATTACTGGAGGAGGTTTTAGAGAGAGACGACACTGATTTTTAGTGAGGAGAGACTTTTATAAGTAGTTTGAAAATGAGATATATGCTGTCTGTTGGTAGGTTATGTAGGATCCTTGTCAATTAATAAAAATGTATGAATGGAAAATAAATTGTATAATTTTAAAGTTGGAAACACTAGTGCGTGTTATTGAAAATTAGTGGTTTAAAATGTATGATTGTAAAATTATCTTATTTTTGAATTGTAAGAAAATATATGAATTATTTGAAATTGAGAGTGAGAATGTAATTTTTAGAGTATGTAATTTTCCTCCAGCCTCGACCTCTAAGCAAGCAATTTACCACCTAAAATAGACAATTTATTAGTGTTGATAGAATTTACTAATCGTATTCGTTGATGTGGCTTTATATCGGATTAATTCTACCAAACAACAATCTAAGAATTTGTGAGGGTTTTGTATGTTCTTGAGGGAATATAGAGAGAGAGTAATTGTAGAGAGAGAGAGTAAATGTAGGAATGTATTAGAATTGTTGAGAACTTATGTAATAGTTACAAGAGAGGTCTTATTTATAGGTGTGTGCGTGTGAGACGGCACCTTACGAGCCTACGTGGCTTCCGGTGTTGACGAGGGTTCCTTACCCTCGTCTTGGTCTCTCACACTGCTTCCTATGTCATGCCTCGTCCTACTATATTGTCTTAGACTAGATGGGCCTCATTAAAAACCTCGCCGTAAACCACCCTTGTGGATAAACCGGACGGAGGGAAAAAGAGCGCAACCATCGGGACCTAGCAGGCTACAGGGTGAGCTCCGACGCCTTGTGAGGTTTCTGGACGCCATACGATGACGGACCTCGTCGAGGTCCTCATGAGGGTGGAGGGCTCCTCGGGCGAGCTGCGTGGGCGACCTCCACCCATGTGAACTTCGTGGATCCGGATGGGCCCCGGCGACCTGTTAAGCCTTGGAGATTATTCTTACGCCAATTGTGTTAGCTCGCCATATCAACATTTGCCCCCCAGCTCGCGTGCACCATGACTTTGTCAGGTGTGCGGGTGAGCTGGAGAACTCGAGCTCCGGCGAGCTACCTTCAGACGAGTGCCGAGCTGGCGGGCGAGCTCGGCCACAGTGGTTACTTCGGCCGATGTGGTGCGGGAGCCGAGGCATCGTGCACGCCTTTTTAGGCATGGTTTCCCGCGCCCATAATGGTAACTTTTCAAATTCTTTGCAAAAAGGTCCCTGGTCTTTCAGGAAATTCGAGCTCGCGCCCCGTGTCTATAAATAGGCGAAACCAAGATCATTTCTCACTTTAATTCTTCACTTTTCCGAGCGCATTTCCGGCGATCGTTCCTTCGCTTCCGACGCGTCCCCGAGCATTCCCAAAGGTAGAAATCCAGATTTTTCTTCTTCCTTTCCTTCTTTTTACTTTCCTTTTCGGATTTTCGGCTACGTACCCAAACACTCCGGTGACTGTTGGATCGATTTTTGGACCTTTGGAACTGAACATTCCCGACAACCGACTCGCCATGTCTGAACACTCTTCGAATCGTACCGCCTCGAACCGTAACTTGGGAAAGAGACCGATGACTGACGAACGGCCAATCTCGCAAATGACCCCCGTGCTTATTTCATCGGGCTCCGAGGAGAGCTCTGTAGCTCGCCCGAGCAGTCGTTAACTCCTGGGCGAGGTCTGTTCTGATTCTGGTGAGCGAGCCACCAACTCCGGCAAGCAATCTCTGCTCCGCGAGCTCTGGGATTACTCCGAGCGAGCTTCTGAGGGGGCCGTTGCCCCAGATGAGGAAGAGGTCGCCGAAGCCGAGGCTCAGGAAGAGGTCGCCGAGGCCGACGACCCAGCCAGCGAGCTAGCTCGCGAGATCGATCAGGAGGTCGGCGACGATATGGAAACGGAGGTCACCTATGAGTACCTCCGGTTTATCAATTTTCCGTTCCCCAGACTCCCTGAGCATCAAGTCCCTGCCGACGTCGTCAATGATTTCGGATGGAGGGAGTATGTGGCAACCCATGCGGCGAGCTTCCCTCTGCCCCAGCGAGCTTTCCGCAAGGCTGCTGGCGAATCCGACCTCAAGGCGACCGAGGTGGAGAGCATCGTTAGTGAGTTCGCCTTGTCCAAGATCCGGAAGATGTTCCACATTCCTTTGGACATCTTCATGTATGCCCCCAAAGATGACGAGCGCGCCGACCTCCCCCCCAGCTGGGCTCACAGCCGTGAATTATCACACTCTGAAGGTCGGGCTCACCCTGCCCCTGCACCCCATCATTGGGCAGTTCCTGGCGGACACGAATCTCGCCATTATGCAGCTGACCCCAAATGCATGGAGCAGCCTGTTGGCAACGCTGACCGTTTTCGGCCTCGAGGGCTACGAGAACCGATTAACCACGGCAGAGATCAGCGAGCTCTTCTACGTGATCCGGCAAGTGAGGGAAGGGAAAGGATACTATTCTCTTCAAGCTCGCTCGGGGGACAAGTTTTTAGGCGACCTCCCGAACAAAGTCCGGGACTGGAAAGAACAGTTCTTCTTCATCGGAGGGGACTGGCGAGCTTCCAACGGACGCGGAGGACGTATCCTTACTCCCGAAGAATACGGGGAGGTGAGCTGTAGGTGGTGTACTTCGGTGTGTGTGCGTTGGATTAGATTTCTAATCTAATCTATCTTTTTTGCAGGCTTGAAGCGTCACAAATCGAGCCGCGGAAAGCCCGAGATCTCCGTCGGCTTCGAGTTCGTGCGGACCGTTTGTTGTTTACGAGAGAAGAAAGATCGCGAGATCAAACATCTGTGCCAACATCATTGCCGCAGGCTCGCCGGATCTTCACTGAGGCCCCCAAGTACCTCTCCGCCTCCGAGCTCGCAATGATCGAGAGGCAGAAGCCCGCCGACAAGGCGAGGCTGGCGATGCATTATGCCTGTGCGGCGATGGCGGCGGCCCAGCTTATCACGGATGAAGTCACTGCCGCCGACCGAGCTCGCCACGAGGCGAAGAAAGCGCTCAATAGGGTGGGCGACGAGCGGAAGAAGGCCGTCGACGAGCTCGCCAGGACGGAGGCCAAGGCTTAGGCTTCGATGGAGGCGGAGCAACTCACCATCAAGAAGGTGGAGAAACTCCAGGCCGACCTTCGCCGACAGCAGGCCGAGCTTGAGCAAGCTCGCCAAACACTTGCCTCCCGGGACGAGGAGCTCGCCCGGGCCAGGGATGAGGTAGGGCTTCTCCGGGACCAGAGCCAGGGGAACATGGAGGAGTGCAACAAGCTGCGAGAAGAGGTCGCTGCCAAAGCTTTGGAGGTCACCGAGCTCAGGGGCCGCTCAGATGCTGTCATCACCCCTGAGGCGTTGGAGCTCGCCGAGGTGATCGCCACCGACAAGGGTTATGTCTTCTGCTTTGCCGAAGTTATCCTCTCCTTCCAATGGGCGCGGATAAATAATGATAGTGAGTGGGAGGCCCTTGTCAGTGAGTTCGATGACTGCCTTGCCAAGTCCCAGATCCCCCCGGTACGGAGCTAAACATAGGGGACCTCGCCGGCTACGGGATTAACCTCGATGCCGCTCATCAAAAGTTTAACATTATTCAGACGAAGGAGGTCTTGACTGCCGAGCTTGCTGAGGATGCCGAGGACGTCGCCGGGGGTGTTGAAGGTGAGGAGCAAACTCCGCCGACAATGGAGCAGATGCAGGAGGCCCTAGGGGATGCGATGCTCAACATCAGTGAGCTCGACACCAGCGGGCTCACTGGGAACATCACCTCCGAGACCGAGCTCGCCCTTCCGACCCCTACTCCTATCCGTCAGGTCGCCCCCGACTGAGCTGTTCAAGAGGTCGCCCACCCCGAGGTCCCTTAGACTTAGCTTTTTCTTGCTTTTTTAGCGTAGATTTTATTTTTGAGTAAGTAGTTAGAGCTCGCCGGGCTTTGTATAGCTCGCCCAGAAGGAGCATACTTTTGTAGTTTAAAGATGGCTAGCTGGTCGGCCTTTGTGGCCAGCACCACTTCGAACACTTAGGAATTTTCAAGTGTTTTTGTCTTGAAAATTTCCTAAGTGTCTTTTGAATAGAGTTCGAGCCATTTTTTGTCCAACTCATCGCACTTTGTTTTTGCGTTTATACGTTATAATTTTTTAAATAGCTCGTTCTTGTTTATTTTCCTGGTACATAACTGTTCGTCTTATTCTACTTTGAGAAGCGAATCGTTCTTTTTACGTCACTTACGACTACGAATTGTACCTCTGTTTTGAGAGTGCGTATTCTTCGTCTTACGCCACTTAGGGCCGCGAATTGCTCGTCTTAGACCACTTAGGGCAGCGAGCTGCACTTCGATTGATTCACGTTGGGCCATTGGGTTTCATGAACCTTGCCTTAGACGTTTTTCATCTTTTTCGCGAATTTTTCTAACTTGTGGCAGTAGGTGCTTAGCAACCCTTTAAAGAGGGTACCTTCGCGACCTTAGGCACTTTGGCCTTTGCCTTCGAGCTATTTAATTACAATATTTGGGACCTTGGTCCTTGCGCATCACGGATTCTTGGGTGCTTGGGCGAGCTGGGGCTGGTGAACTCTTCTGGGCAGTGGGCGACCTAAGGTAGCTCGCGTGGGGGGCGAGCTACGCAGGTCCAAACACTTGGGAATTTTTCTGATTTCACAAATTTTCTAACTTTTTTTTATAGCAACGTAATTTATGTCGGTTGCTATCAACATTTCTGATGCAAACCTTCGACTAGTCTATTACAGAATTCTAGCCTATTGGTAGAACTTTTTCAGGTGAGCCGCACTCCAGGTGTATGACGAGAGGCGTTGCCTTCTGCGTCTTCGAGATCGTAAGTGCCGTTTGGCCAGGCTGCGGTGACCCGGAACGGTCCTTCCCAATTTGAACCGAACACACCTGGTGGAGCCATCAACTTCTTCTTCAACACCAGGTCTCCGACCTTGAATTTTCAGTCTCGGACCTGAGAGTTGTAGTACTTTTCTGCTCTACGCTTGTAGGTGGCGTTCTTCATTTCTGACGAAGCTCTGGTCTCTTCGATTAGATCCTTCTCTACTGCCAAGGCTTCGTCATTCTTTTCTTCATCATATCCTACCACCTTCCAAGTCTTGTTCTGGACTTCGACAGGTACCACCGCTTCCGTTCCGAAGGCTAGGGCGAACGGGGTCTCTCCGGTGCTGGCCTTACAGGAAGTTTTGTAAGACCATAGGACCTCCGGGAGTTTGTCTGCCCAGCTCCCTTTCTTTTCCTCGAGGCGGAGCTTCAATATGTGTTTCAGGATTTTGTTCACCGCCTCAACCTGGCCGTTCGACTGTGGATAGTACGGAGTTGAGTAATGTTTCTTGATGTTCCATGAACTGCAGAAGTCCCTCAACTTCTGTCCGTCGAACTGCCTTCCATTATCAGTGATGACCGACTGCGGGAGTCCAAATCTACAGATCAGGTTATTCCATATGAAGCTGATCATCCTTTCTTGAGTTATTGTTGTGAGAGCTTCGGCCTCAGCCCACTTAGTGTAGTAGTCTACTGCTACAACAACAAACTTTACACCGCTTCTACCAGGTGGAAATGGGCCGATCAAGTCGAAAGGCCATGGGCTGAAAAACGATTTCAATTGGTTGGCTGGGGAGTGGATGTTAGGTGTAAAAAGTTGACACTTTCAGCACCTTCACGCGATAGCATCCTTGCGAAGAGTGGGCCAGTAGTAGCCCTGCCTGATCGTCTTGTATGCCAATGCTTGCCCCCCAGCGTGACTCCCACAAATTCCTTCGTGGATTTCTTCTAACACTTCGGACCCCTGCTTCTTAGTTAGGCACTTGAGCAAGGGTAGAGAGAATCCACGTTTGTAGAGTTGGCCATCCAACAGTGTATATCTCGCAGCTTGCTTTACTAGCCGGCTAGCTTTCCAGGCGTCCACGGGGGTTGTTCCGTCTGCCAAATATTTTTGGATTGGAGTGCACCAATCTTCACCATCTTCACTGTCCTCCTGCCCCCCACTCTAGGTTTGATTTACTTTGTAATCGAATGTCGAGGGGTTTTTCAGTGTGGTGATCACAACCTCCGTGAACTCGGCTTCGCCATTGCTGGTAGCTAGCCAGGCTAGAGCATCTGCTTGTGTGTTTTCTAGTCGCGATATCTGATTGATGTAGACCTGTGTGAACATCGAGACCAGATGCGCGGCTATCTTTTGGTAGGTCATCATCTGCTGGTCTTTTGCTTCATACTCCCCCCGGACTTGGGATATTATTAGTTGGAAATCTCCGAAAACTTGAAGATTTGTTGCCCCCACAGCTAATGATAGCCTAAGTCCAGCTATCAATGCTTCATACTCCGCCTCGTTGTTGGTTGCTCGAAAGTCGAACCGGATTGCGGAGGTGAAGACTTGTCTGTCCGGGCTGATTAGGACCACGCCGGCACCTGCTGCTACGCTGGTCGATGACCCGTCCACGTAGAGGTACCACGAGGCTATACGCCCCCTCGTCGGATCTTGTGGGAAAGTTAGCTCGACGATAAAATCGGTGAGCGCTTGTCCCTTGATCGCTGTTCGGGGTGCGTAGATTATACCGTATTGGCTAATCTCTAGTGACCATTCAGCAGGCATCCAGCGGTGTTCGGCCGTTGTAGTATTTGCCTTAGTGGGAATGTTGTCAATACTTCCACTGGATGGTCGAAGAAGTAGGGCCTCAATTTTCTAACACTCATCACCAGTGCATAAGCTAGCTTCTCTGTCGGGGTATACCGCAACTCAACTTCGTGTAAGACTTGGCTTACATAGTACACTGGTAGGTGTGTTTTCGCCTCTTCTCGGACAAGGACGGAGCTAATGGCCACCTCTGACGCAGCTAGATAGAGGTATAGTTTTTCTCCAGGTATCAGCTTCGATAGGACCTGCGTGTCTGCCAGGTATGCTTTAATATCCTCGAAGGCTCGCTAGCATTCGCTTGTCCATACGAAGTGGTTTTTGAGGTGGAGCTTGTTAGCTTTGGCCGTCTCTTTGTATTTTCGTGTGTTTGCTTTGATTGCCTCAAAGAATGGACGGTTTTGGTCGCCAGACCCGGAGATGAACCTGTTCAGGGCTGCCATGCACCCAGTCAGCCTCTGAACCTTTTGCACAGAATCGGGCACGCCCATCTCGATTATGCATTGGACCTGTGTCGGATTAACCTCAATTCCACGTTGGCTAACTAGGTGCCCCAGGAACTTTCCCGAATGTACGCCAAAGCTTGTTTTCTTGGGGTTCAGTTTCATGTTGTAGTGGCGCAGTATGTCGAAGGTCTGTTTGAGGTGGTCGAGGTGGTCCTCCTTCCTCAAACTCTTGACAACTATATCGTCCACGTACACCTCCATGGTCTCGCCTATGTGTTGGTCGAACATTTTATTCACCAACCTTTGGTAGGTGGCCCCGACGTTGATAAGCCCGAACGGCATTCTTTCCCAGCAATACATGTTTTTGTTGGTGTAGAACGCCGTGTGTTCCTGGTCATCTGGGTGCAAAGCTATCTAGTGATAGCCTGCGAAAGCATCCATGAATGTCATCATTTCATGGCCAGCAGTGCTATCTACCAGCTGATCAATGTGAGGTAGCGGGAAGTTATCCTTTGGACACGCTTTGTTTAGGTCCGTGAAGTCGATGCAGAGTCTCCACGTCCCATTGTGTTTCTTCACCAGGACGGGGTTCTCGACCCACTGCGGACACAAAGCTTCTTTGATGAGCTTGTTGTCTAACAACTTCTCCACCTCAACAGTTAGAGCTGCGTATTTGTCTGGTCCATAGTTTCTCCATTTTTTGATGCACGGGTTTCCTCGTCGGATCTATGTTAAGTCTGTGACAAGCGTGCTCCAGCGGGATCCCCGTCATATCTTCATGGGACCAAGCAAACACGTCCAGGTTGGACATCAGAAACAGCTCCATCCTCTACCGGTACGATTCAGGTAACTCAGAACCGATAAAAAGTTCTAAGTCCCTTTCCGGGTCCACCGGGAGTGCCGTTAGTTCCTCCATGGGGGTGGCTTTTCTCTTTTGACTTTTCCACCTTGGGTCGCCGGTGAACTCGTCCCACTCCTCTTGTGCCATCTGCGCAGGTTCGTGACCTATGCGCGGTTCGGGGTTGTCGGGTTGGCTTTTAGCTTGGGCAGGTTCACCAGTTGTGGGTACCTCCGGTGGTTTGTCAACTTGGGATGGTTCGGTGACCTGGGGAGTAGGGTCAACATCCATCGGTATTGGTTCTTGACCTTCCGCAGGTCCCCCATCTTGGCCTTCGTCAACCACCTCCATGGGAGCAGGTTGCTGTTCTCGCACAGGTCCCAACACTTGGTTGTTTCGGACCTCTTCCAATCCCTCCATTGGCGCCGGTTGTGCGTCTTGCGCAGGTCCCGACACTTGGTCAATTTCCAGCAGATCGCCTACCTCCATCATCTCAGTTTCGACTGAGATGACGTCTAGGATGTTCGGCTCATCTGCTGAGACCTGTACGTCCTCTTCAAGGACATGGACCCGCGTCACCGCCCTCTTGACCTGGCCATCTTTAATTTGGAGTAAACACTCTCGGGCCTTTTTCTGGTCACCTTTTATGGTTCCGGCGCCTTTAGGAGTTGGAAATTTCAAACAATAGTAGTAGGTCGAACACGCCACTTTGAATTCATTAATAAACGGGCGGCCAAGGAACCCGTTGTAGGAGGACTGCTGGTCGACAACTAGGAAATTTATGAGCCTAGTCAGTCTTCGCTCCGGGTCCTCGGCCGATACAAGTTGGACGCTCAACCTAATGCTACCTAGGGGGACAGTTACAGCTTCTCCGAACCCCACTATCCTAGCATTGCTAGGTTCCATATATGACTCAAAATCACCTAAGGCATCTAAGGTGGATTTGAAGAGGATGTTGGTGAATGCGCCGGTGTCCACAAGTAGTCTATGAACTCGGACGTTCATAATGTTGGCGGTTATCACCAACGAGTCGTTGTGGGGCGTCAGTACCCCCTCCAGGTCCGCCGAGGAGAATATCAGCTCATCAGTGAGCTGTGCGACAGACCCGGGGCCGGAGCTACCTTCCTGGACCTGGTTCACGGCTCAGATCTCGGCCTTCCTCTTTCTCTTGGACATGGAGATCCCCCCGTCCTGGAGACCTCCGGCAGCTCCGATCTCCTCCTCGAGAACTAAAAGTTCTCGGGTGGGCTCCATGTTCTGCTGGGGTTGGGGAGGTGCCCTCCGTCTGTATTGAGGTCCGCGCTGGCCCGCGTCCTCCTCCTCTTCATCGTCGGAGGCCACCCTCCTCTCGAACCTTGACCTCTTAGCTGGGGCCTTCTTCACGAAGTCGGCCAGCTTCCCCTCCTCGTAAAATTTCCAGAGCTGTTTGAGGAGGTCTCGGCACTCGCTGGTGAAGTGGCCGATCGCCTGGTGATAGACGCAGTACTTATTGGGGTTGAGCTTCGTGCGGTCCTGGCGGATCCGCCTCGGCTCCTCCAGCAGGGCCTTGTCTTTAACAGCAGTAAAGATGTGGTCGATGGAGACGGTGAGGACCTGGTTGAGCTTCTCCTTGAGCTCGTCTCCCTCGCTAAAGGCCTTTAAGTTCCAGGGAGCTTTGTATGCGCCCCCGGACTTCTTCCCGTAGGGCTTCCTTTCCTCCTGGGCACCAACTTCTTTCAGTAGTGCCTCCTGCATAGCCACGAACACCCCCGCCTTGTGGCGGAATTCGGTGTAAGTGTTGGGACATGCGAGGTGCATCTCCTTCCAGAGGTCGGTGCCCTTCCTGAGTCCGGCCATCACTGCGACGACCTTGGTGTCCTCGCTCACCGGCTCGCCTTCCAGCAGTATTTTATCGAACCTTTCCAGGTACTGCTGGTCGGTCTCATTCTCTCCTTGGTGGATGTTGGTGAGCCAGTGTTTCTGGGTAAGGTAGGAATCGAACCCAGAGAAGTGGGCCAAGAACTCCAGCGAGAGTTGGCCGAATGAGCAGATTGACCCCGGGGTAAGTGATGAGAACCAGCGGTGAGCTCGGTCCCCTAGGGTCAGTGGGAAGTTCCGACACTGAGTAGAGTCGGTGGCGCCAACCGAAATCATGAAGTCCGCGTACTTGGCCAAGTGGACCTTCGGGTCGGATTCGCCCTCGTACGCGGATATCACCGGGAATTGGATTTTCTTCTGGACCGGCGCGCGGAGGATAGTGGGCGCCAATAGAGAGGTGTGGAGAGTCATGGCGTCAGGTCTGCCAGACTTAGCTGCTACTTGTGCTTGTAGCGCTTCGATGACCTTTTTCATTGAGGTCAGCTCGTCATCGCGGGTCACCTCCGGCGGAGGTTGCTCGAAGGTCGTGTGTCTCGTGGACGCACGTCCCCAAGGTGCCTCACTCTGGGGTGACCTCTCGGTGACAGGATGAAATTAGCGTCCGCCGTGGGGGTCCAACCTGTCGGTGGCGGGCCGCCTCAATCGGTCGTGAGCGGACCTGCGCGGCTGCTGGTCCGAGTCCTCGTGGGATGCAGCTGGGGCCGCTGTCCGCTCAGTCTCCCCGTACCTCGGGCCCAGGCGGCCTTGGAGGACTTCTCTCCTTTGTGATTGGTGTGTGGCGGAGGCCTCAGTGTAAGCTGAAGCTCGCCCAGTGTAGGGGCGGGCTCCCCCTCCACCATTTTGGCCTTGCCGGCCCTCTCCCTGCGTTGGCGAGCTTATGCCGAGCTTGCCTCCTGCTCGGTGGGGAGAACGTTGTACTCCCCACGGGTCTGGGTGCCTTGGGTTGGCCTGGTCTGTTCCCGAGTCTCGGCAGCTGGAGCTCGCCTGGGCACTAGGGCGAGTTCGTCATTCTGCCTTTGTTGCAACCTCTACAAGGTTGCGATTGTGCGCTGGAGCTCGTCGGGGTTGTTGGCCAGGTCCCTCAGGACAGGGATTAAGTCATCTTATGCCACCACAACTCGCGGAGGTCGCGGAGCTGCAGTACTCTTTTGGGGAGGTGGGTGTGAGGTTTCCACCACCTAGCGTGAGGTCTCGACCTGGTTTTGGTCGCCCCCTTTGGACCTTCCGGCAGCTGCGGAGGTCTGTCCCTTGGCGGCTCGAGTGTTAGCCATTTTTAGGTTTCGGAGGGGGTAACTTGCTGCAGGTCGCTGAGGTGGAGGGAGGTCACCGGGGTGGTGGTCGTCCAGCTTAAGTGGAGCTGTGTAAATTTTCGTCTAGCCTCGCGTGTGACGAATTATCCGAAATCTGGTTTATTCGTGTACACGCGTGCGTTTGAAAACTTATTCTGGGCAGAATACGTAAATTCGGGAATTCGGGTTTTCGTTCGGAAATCTGGGTTTTTCGTCCAAAGGATGAAGATGTATGTGTATCTTCAAGTGTTCTTGAGTTTTATCAAGAACACCTTCAAATCTTCAAATCTTCGAACAAACCCTAACTTTTGTTCTTGAAAAATTTTAATTTTTCAGATTCCACCCTTCTTCTAGCGCCAAATTGTTGATAGAATTTACTAATCGTATTCGTTGATGTGGCTTTATATCGGATTAATTCTACCAAACAATAATCTAAGAATTTGTGAGGGTTTGTATGTTCTTGAGGGAATATAGAGAGAGAGTAATTGTAGAGAGAGAGAGTAAATGTAGGAATGTATTAGAATTGTTGAGAACTTGTGTAATAGTTACAAGAGAGGTCTTATTTATAGGTGTGCGAGTGTGAGACGGCACCTTACGAGCCTACGTGGCTTCCGGTGTTGACGAGGGTTCCTTGCCCTCGTCTTGGTCTCTCACACTGCTTCCTATGTCATGCCTCGTCCTACTACATTGTCTTAGACTAGATGGGCCTCATTAAAAACCTCGCCGTAAACCACCCTTGTGGATAAACCGGACGGAGGGAAAAAGAGCGCAACCATCAGGACCTAGCAGGTTACAGGGCGAGCTAATGGGCGAGCTCAGGGGCGAGCTCCGACGCCTTGTGCGGTTTCTGGACGCCATACGAGTACGGACCTCGACGAGGTCCTCATGAGGGTGGAGGGCTCCTCGGGCGAGCTGCGTGGGCGAGCTCCACCCATGTGAACTTCGTGGATCCGGATGGGCTCCGGTGACCTGTTAAGCCTTGGAGATTATTCTTACGCCAATTGTGTTAGCTCACCATATCAACAATTAGGTCAATAAACAACAAAGGCATAAACAAAGAAACGAAGAATTTGGTTTTTTTTTTCAAACCAAACATCACCTTAATACTCACAAAATGGTCCAAAAAGGGTTGAATAGATATTGAGGAAGATTTGATCTTTTGTTTTTCATATGTTCAAAAACTGGTCCAAAAAATCAATCGATGTGTCACGGCTTGTACTGAAAAATGAGAGAGGATACATTTATCCGTAAAGAAATACAGTTACTTGATATATTGGTAAGTGAGAGTCAAGGGTAGGTACCAAGCAAGTGTATATTTATTGAATTTGGTTGGTAGGTGGGGGTCATGGGTAGGTAACGATCAAGGGTATATTTATTTTGTTGGTAGATGGGAGTCGTGGTATATCTATTTTGATACATTATTCTTTAATCTTTAAATAGAATAAAAAAGAAAAATATTATAGTAATTTTGTACTAAATAATTTTTGGGAAAATTACAAAATTATTCTCAAAATTAACACAAATTACAAATAGGTTTCTGTGCAGAAAAAAATATGCTTCTGTGCAGGAAAAAATTATACTTCTGTACAGAAATTGTGAATCAATTTGTAAATATAGCTAATTTTTTGAACCAATATGTAAGTTTCCCAATATTTTTCAATAAAAAAATTCCACTACAACAAATTTATATATGTTTTTTTAAATTATGTAACATATAAAAAACATCTTGCATGTAATTGTGAGCATAAATTAAACAATGTCATATATTATACTTTGAAAATAAATCGCATGTATGTTAATTTATATTGATTTGTAAACCATCTCACATAAGTTTTTTCCATGTATATAAATGTTTTTTTTTTATAAATTCTCTTTTCTTTATATGTTTTGAATTAGAATTTTATTATTGAGTAAAGTGCTTTAAAAAGATTATAGAATAATACTCTTCAATCGAAATATAAGGGATGTGTGTAATTTTCTTAGTGACTTGAATGATTTATTTTATAATTGTGTTCTTTTGGTTCAGTCTTACGCTTCTTTAATTAATTTATTTTCCTAAGATTTAATAATCGATAGTTTGATTGGTAATCCATTATTTTATTACTTTGATTTAGTTACATAAATATCCACAGCATAGCCGCCGATTTGCTAAGGCCATGGATAGGGGCGCATCTAGAGGTTGTTGGTAGTGCTCGCCAGTACCGCCCATCGAAGCACTCGTATCCCTCATGGTATCGTCGCAGCAAGTGGAGGAGGTTTTAAAGAGAGGCGACATAAATTTTTAGTGAGGAGAGACTTCGATAATGATTTTAGAACGAGATATTCTGTAGGTAGGTTATGTGGGATCCTTGTCAATTAATAAAAATGTATGAATGGAAAATTAATTGTATAATTTTAAAGTTGGAAAAATTAGTGCGTGTTATTGAAAATTAGTTGTTTAAAATGTATGATTGGACAATTATTTTATTTTGAATTGTAAGAAAATATATGAATTATTTGAAATTGAGAGTGAGAATGCAATTTTTAGGGTATGTTTGTTTTGGAATTCACCCGGATGGATGTAAGACTTTGCGATCACGCTTTACACAAGTTTGAGATTTAACATCCGGTTTCAAATCCCAAACTCAATTCACACCGAAAAATATCTACTATACCTATTATTATTCTTTCCAACACAACACACATAAAATCTATTGTATCTATTATTATATTTATAAAATCAATCATTATCACACTCTGATTTGACATAAAATAAAAATTAAAAAAGAAATACATATTTTATTATTCATTAAAAAAATTCACATCCTAAGATTTCAAAATTATGACTTACTACGCCACTTAAATCCCCAAACAAACATACCCTTAGAGGCGCAGTCTTTTGGGAGGAGGACCGAGGGAGGTGAAAATTCTCAAAACAAACATACCCTAAAAGATTACATCTCACCCTCATTTCAAATAATTCATATATTTTTTTACAATTTAAAAATAAAATAATTGTCGAATCATATATTTTAAACCACTAATTTTCAATAACGTGCACACATTTTCCAACTTTAAAATTATATAATTCATTTCCTATTCTTACATTTTTATTAACTAGTATTTTTACCCCATCGAGCGATGCTCGGTTTTACATAAAAAAAAAATATTATTATGAGTTGAGGTATTTATTATATTCATTCCATCTCATGATTATTTGTTTGTCTTATTCGTTCGTTCTAAATTATTTGTACACTCTAAAAAATATTAATTTGTATATATACATATATATTACTATTTTATTTTAAAAAAAAGGCTTAAAATTTGTGTCTAGCTAGTGGTGTTGTACGAAATGAGTATGTCATATGAATTTGTGCAACTTCAATATAATCATATTTTTAAAAGAAGTACGTATGATCCAAAATTTAAATGAAAAATTCAGACAATTTACTTTTAATATAATATTACTATCTATACATAAGTTCTTATTCTTATAAATACATGAACATTAAAATTAATTTATCAATTCAACTGAAATATATGCCATGCTTGTTAATTATTATTTTATGATATAATAAATTAATATAAATAGTAAGTCAGTTGAATATTTAAAAAAGAAAAAAAAATGAAGTTTAATTAAATATATATATATATATAAATAACTTGCATTCACATGAAAAATATTTGCACCTAAAAATCAATTACATAAGGAGATAGATTGCAAGAGACCAATTAAATAACTAAACGATATTGTGTCATGAGCATAATAGTTACAAAAGAAATTAAATTAAAAAAGTGTTCCATATTTTAAAGTAATTAGATTGATTAGATATACCTTTTTTCCAATTTAATTTTTTATTAATATTGTAATATTACTTTATAATAAGTTAATTTTATTCAGTACTTTTTGAATATAATCACAACTTAATGAAATAAATTGCTAACTTTTTTGGTTAATTAATAAAAATTAAATTAAATTACACATCAAATTGCACAGTAGTTTAGTTAATTAATTAGAAAATGATAAACATTATACTTTTACAACATTAACAATGATAATACAAATTTAATAAAAAAAAAAAAATCAACTTATAGTCTTTGAATTTAACTTGCAAAAATTAAAAAAAAAATTCAATGCCAAATAATTTAAAAAGTGATTTTTTTTTTTTTTACTTAGAGTGAACCACGAAATTTTAAAATTGAGAATTTAAATACAAAACTATAAAGATAATTAAAATAAGATAGTTAAAAAAGGTACAAAATTCATTGCTTTAATATTACAAATATGGGCGCGAAGGCGGACGACGATGGCGGTCGCGATCTGAGCAGATCCAACGTGGCAACGATAGAGGGGTGCGATCTCCGTTGGGCGCGGCGATGAAATAAAATTATACTCCCTGCGTTCCTAACCAATTTGCACACTTCTATTTTGGATTGTCCCAAATCAATTTGCACACTACTTAAAAGAGAAACATCGATTTGCATGCACACTCACAAAAATTTTCACACATTTACCCATATACAACTATTTTATTTAAAAAATACATTTTTCTTAAACCACGTGTCACTACTACAAAAAAGAGCTTGGAGAGCTCACAATTTTCCGCTTAGAAAGCGGTTAAATGAGCTCTCCAAGCAAAAACTATGCAAGTGTGGAGAGACTTAGAAAGCGGTTCAGAACCGCATTGTAAGTGTATCAATTATTTTAATATTTAACTTGGAGCTCTCTAAGATCATTTTTTTATTAAAAAAAAATATTTTTTTCTGCAAATATTGAAATTAAAATATACGGCCCATTTGCTCATTTTGTAGACCTTTGACCAAGCTGTAGGCAAGAGACGTGGTCTCTTTTCCACCACACCACAACTCAATTAACATCATTTTCTATGCAGCATCGAAGACTTGGCCATTGTGTAATTAAAGTGTTGTAATCGAGAGAAAAGCGCAAGCATAAAGTAAATAACACAGTATTGATGACCCAGTTCGTCACGGAGTGACTACGTCTGGGGGCGACTAAGCCAGGAGATTATACTAATATGAACTGCCGTTTACAATGATAGAATTACAGAATACATAGGAATGATAAGTATAAATAGAATACCTAACCCTAAGTCTTGTGGGCCTAAAGCCCACTGGATATATCTAATATTATATCCACACAATATAATAATATATTTACATATATTATAACACTCCCCCTTGGATATAATATGACAAGGAAGAATACAAGTGTTACTTAGTGGAGTGTTACAAATGGCCTCGAGGATACAATCATCAGGATTGTTTAACATTTGTTACTCCCCTGAAGATAACAACCTTCCAAGTCGACGCATCCCGATTCCATGTACGTACTTTTCAAAAGTCGAAGTGGGAAGGGATTTAGTGAACAGATCAGCTAGATTGTCACTTGAGCGTACTTGTTTTATAGTGATCTCACCACTCTTCTGGAGTTCGTGAGGATAAAAGAATTTTGGGGATATATGCTTCGTCAAGTTCCCTTTGACATAGCCGTTGCTCATTTGTGCAATACATGCAGCATTATCTTCATAAATAATCGAGGGGCTTAAGTCAACAGAAGGGATGCCACACGAATCGTGAATGTGTTTTACAAGGGACTTTAACCATACACATTCTCGTGCAGTTTCGTATAGAGCTATGATCTCTGAGTGGTTTGACGATGTGGTCACCAAAGTTTGTTTGACAGATCTCCATGAAATGGCTGTTCCACCACAGAGGAAAACATAACCCGTTTGCGATTTTGCATTATGGGGATCAGATAGATAACCAGCATCAGCATAACCTATAAGTGTGTTGTCTTGGTTTCTTTGATAGAAAAGACCAAGATCTTGTGAACCTTGAAGATATCGTAGGATATGTTTCACACCATTCCAAAGTCTCCTCATAGGGGAGGCACTGAACCTTGCAAGTAGATTGACTGCAAAGGCAATATCGGGCCTAGTGCAGTTTGCAAGATAGAGCAGTGCACCAATTGCACTTAGATATGGAACTTCAGGTCCCAATAGCTCTTCGGTATCTTCTTTAGGTCTAAATGGGTCCTTTTCCAAATCAAGGGAACGGACAGCCATTGGAGTGCTTAAAGGATGAGATTTATCCATATGGAATCTCTCCAACACTTTCCTTAGGTAACCTGATTGGTGTATCAGTATTCCTTCAGGGAAATGCTCGATCTACAGACCGAGACAGAACTTGGTTTTACCCAAAGTTTTCATTTCAAATTCAGTTTTTAAGATTGAACTTGCTTCTTCAATCTCTTTCCTTGTTTCAATAATGTTTAGATCATCCACATACACCGAGATGATGCAAAAACCATTAAGGGATTTCTTAGTAAAGACACAAGGAAAAGCCTCGTTATTTACGTATTCCTTCTTCCGGAGGAATTCGCTTAGTCGATTATACCACATACGACCTGACTGTTTTAAGCCATATAACGAGCGTTGCAACTTAATGCTGAACATACTACGATGTTCGTTATTCCTCATTTGGGGAATAGTTAATCCATCAGGGATTTTCATATAGATGTCAGAATCTAATGATCCGTATAAGTATGCGGTAACTACGTCCATTAGCTGCATTTCTAAGTTTAGTTTAACTGCCAGGGATATTAGGAAGCGGAATGTTATGACATCCATAACAGGAGAGTAAGTTTGATCGAAATCGATACCGGGTCTC
>JAPKLY010001108.1:55714-67414 GCA_026898435.1 Prunella vulgaris
AAATACATAACCGGGTCATATAAGACATATATGCAGGATATCAAAAATCATGAATTTTTCTTCAGATTAATATCAGGATCATAACAAAAAACTTACAGTAAATTGCTAAATCCAAAAATTAATAATATGAGGGTGAGTTCTGAATCCAATCCGAAAATCTGCTGAAGCAATCCTCTCGTGAATCCTTATCGCTCGTAGAGTCTCGTGCTGATAACGTGTTGTAATCAAGAGAAAAGCGCAAGCATAAAGTAAATAACACAGTATTGATGACCCAGTTCGTCACGGAGTGACTACGTCTGGGGGCGACCAAGCCAGGAGATTATACTAATATGAACTGCCGTTTACAATGATAGAATTACAGAATACATAGGAATGATAAGTATAAAGAGAATACCTAACCCTAAGTGTTGTGGGCCTAAAGCCCACTGGATATATCTAATATTATATCCACACAATATAATAATATATTTACATATATTATAACATAAAGAACCAACAGAGTTCTCAATAGTAGGAAATTCCCACCGCCCCAAATCTCTGTCCAGTGCCCCATTCCTTAAAGCCTTGCTGCCGGAAATGGAAGCTTGGTTCGCCGTAACTAATAGCATTTATCCTATGCGAAGCTGCCACTGCCTTGCTCGGAAATCAGAATTACTTACCGCCTCTGCACAGCCGCGCCCGGGTGTCGCCTGTCCCCTGCCATCGCGCCAAAAATTCCACTCAGTACAACCGCAAGGCAGCTGCCGGAATCCATAGCTGCCCTCCTCTGCTACCAGAAATTGGAATTGAAATTAGTAGAAGAACATATTTGTGTCGAATACAGGGAAAATGTCATAAAAATAAAGAAGGGGAAAATGAAATTCCAGAAAACGATTCGAGAAAGAATCGAAAATTCCAGAAAGAACCATACGAGAAAGAACCGAAAAATGTAAGCGGAAACCGGCCCAGGATCTTCAGCGCTGGCGTGGAAATCGACCGGATCTTCAGCGCGGAAAGCGACCGGATCTTTGGCACCGGCGTGGCTACTTCATTGCCGATTTGAGATTCGGCATCGTGCCATCGCCCCTATTTCATTCTAGTCGTCGCCTTACCACGCCGGAATCCGCCTTAATCCAACAATCGTGTGGCCGTTGTCGTCACCCACGCCGGAATCCGCCTTAATCCAACAATCGTGTGGTCGCTCCACCCTCTCTTCCTCTCTCTCTCATTCATTTCAGATCTGGATTTGAAATTTTTTGAATTTTTTCTAAGGTTGTTTGGATATATAGGGGAGAATAAAGAGAGAAAAAGTATGGACCTATATTCTGAGAGAAAAAGTATACTGAGAGAAAAGGTTGTTTGGATTTACAAGGGAGAAGGAAGGGGGGCTGCGAAGGTGCCCTATATTCTCCTTTATAGCGGTTTATAACCGCTTTAAAGGGAGAGCAGTTCTTCACCGCTGTGAGGCTTAGCGGTTCTAAACCGTTTTGAAGCCTTATAGCGGTTATAACCCGCTTTGTAAACTAATTTTTTTTATTTTTTGTTTTTAGCGGTTGTGAACCGCTTTCTAAGACATTTATATATTTTTTTTAATTATTTGTGTATTTGCTAAGCTTTACTTAGAAAGCTTTTTAGCAAATGAGCTTTCTAAGTGCTCACTTAGAAAGCTTATTTGCTAAAAAGCTTTCTAAGTAAAGCTATGCAAACTAAAAAATGTAGTAGTGTGTCATCCCAAGGGTGCAAATACCCCTGGGACGGAGGGAGTAATTTACAGATGATCTGGACGGCATTGGAGGTTTGTTACAAAGGAGTATTGGTTTTGGTTTTGTTACAGAGGTCAATTTTTTTTTTTTTTTCGGTTTTCGTTCAAGAACATTGGAAGAGTGGTGTTGTTGATGAAGATGAGTGTTTGATATTTCACAGTGGAGTGTTTGTTGTGGTTAAGAGGAGTATTGTTGTTTGATATTACAGAGGAGTGTGTGCCTTTTTAGGTTTTCACTCAAGAATTTAGTTTTTTATTTATTTTTTGTTTCTTCAATTCATATTACATTCTTCTATTTGCAATGAAAGAACACAGGGATTGAATTTTGTTTGGAATGCAGAACATTGTATTTGAGTTTTGTTTTTAACGAATAACATAATATTTTTTTTGTGCAAAATATATTTTTATGTGTGTGCAAAATTTTATTTCTTGTGTGAAGAATATTGTGCTTGTGTAAATTTTTATTTTTTCGTGTGTGCAAATTTTTATTTTCTCATGTGTGCAAAATTTTATTTTTTCTTGTGTGCAAATTAATTTGAATTTCAAATTTATAAAAATAAATTGTATGCAAATTAAAATTTTATATATTAATAAATTGTGTAAATTAATTTGTTGTGCAAATATTTTTTACTTTGTGTGCAAAAATTAAATTTTGAACCTCTACGTAAATACAATTTTTTATGAACTGATATGTAATAAGTGTTATAATACACACCTATCTGTAAGTTATATATAGAGACATTTACATTTAGGTTCATAATACCTACATATACTACACAGAGGTATATCTAAATTTAAAATTTACACCCAAGTTCAAAATTTTAAAATTTAAATAGTGGAATCTAGAAGTCCAAACCACAGGAAGAGAAAAGAAAGGAAAGAGAGAGAAGAGGGAAGAGAAAAAAAAAAGAGAAGAGGGAAGAGAGAAATTCGTCATCACTGGCGAAGGAGAGGACGGCGGCAACGGTGGTGCAGGGACGGCGGCGACGTCGCGAAGGTTGGACGGCGGTCGCATAGGGTGGATGGCGGTCGCGATCTGAGCAGATCCAACGTGGCAACGACAGAAGGGGTGCGACCTCCGGTGGGGCGCGGCGATGAAACAAATATGGGCACGAAGGCGGACGGCGATGGCGGTCGCGATCTGAGCAGATCCAACGCGGCAACGACAGAGGGGGTGCGATCTCCGATGGGCGCGGCGATGAAATAAAATTATAATTTACAGATGATCTGGACGGCGTAGGAGGTTTGTTACAAAGGAGTATTGGTTTTGGTTTTGTTACAGATAAGCATTGGTTTTGTTACAGAGGTCAATTAGTTTTTTTTTTTTTTTTGGGCTTTCGTTCAAGAACATAGGAAGAGTGGTGTTGTTGATGAAGATGAGTGTTTGATATTTCACAGTGGAGTGTTTGCTGTGGTTAAGTGGAGTATTGTTGTTTGATATTACAGAGGAGTGTGTGCCTTTTTAGGTTTTCACTCAAGAATTTAATTTTTTATTTTTTTTGTTTCTTCAATTCATATTACATTCTTCTATTTGCAATGAAAGAACACAGGGATCTATTTTTGTTTGGAATGCAGAACATTGTATTTGAGTTTTGTTTTTAACGAAGAACATAATATTTTTTTGGTGCAAAGTATATTTTTATTTGTGCAAAATTTTATTTCTTGTGTGTAGAATATTGTGCTTGTGCAAATTTTTATTTTTTCGTGTGTGCAAATTTTTATTCTCTCGTGTGTGCAAAATTTTATTTTTTCTTGTGTGCATATTAATTTGAATTTCAAATTAATAAATTTTAAATTTATAAAAATAAATTGTATGCAAATTAAATTTTATATATTAATAAATTGTGTAAATTAATTTAGCCTATTGTGCAAATTAATTTGGTTTGTTGTGCAAATACTTTTTTACTTTGTGTACAAAAATTAAATTTTGAACCTCTACGTAAATACGGATTTTTTATGAACTGATATGTAATTAAGTGTTATAATACGCACCTATTTGTAAACTACCCTATTATATAATATTTCAATTATCATTTATGCTAATTTATATGAGATCATTTTTAACAAAAGTTGTGTCAAATCATCAAATAAAAGTCAAACATAATTAAGCTTTTTGAAAGCTTCAAAGAGTCATGCAAGCATGCTTAAAAATATAGTATAATAAATATTTTTCTAAAATAGTAGGTAAAATAAACGAGGATATTTATTTTTAGCAGACTTATATTTATATATATATAGATTGACAAGGGTCCCATATAACCCATCCATCGACATAATATATCTTATTCTCAAACTACTGTCAGAGTCTCCCCTCACTAAAAATCCTTGTCATCTCTCTCTAAAATCTCCTCGACTTTTCAAGTGCTGCGACGATGCCATCAGAGAGACGAGTGCTTCGATGGCCAATGCTGGCGTGAAGGAGGCATGACCAACAACTTCTAGGTGCGGCCCTATCCGTGGCCTTAGCAGATCGGTGGCCATGTTGTGGAGATTTATGTAGCTAATCAAAGTAATAAAATAATGAATTACCAATCAAACGATCGATATTAAACTAACTTAACCTTAGGAAAATAAGTTAATTAAAGAATCGTATGATTGAACCAAAAAAACACAATTATAAAATAAATTATTCAAGTCACTAAAGAAATTACACACATCCCTTATATTTCGATTGAAGAGTATCATTCTATAATCTTTCTATGCACTTTACTCAATAATAAAAATTCTAGGGGCATTTACATATTGATTCAAAAAAAGTAATTATATTTATAGGGAAAATTACAAAATGGTTCATAAATTGATAAAAATTACAAATTAGTTTTGTGCAGAAAAAAAAAAACTTCTGTGCAGCAAAAAATTACATTTCTATGCAGAAATTGTGAACCAATTTGTAAATATAGTCACTTTTTTTGAACCAATATGTAAGTCACCCATATTTATAAATTAGTTCACAATATTTGCACATAAGTATTTTTTTTCTTGCATAGAAACATATTTTTTTCTGTACAGAACTAATTTGTAATTAGTATCAATTTTATGAAACTATTTTGTAACTTTTCCAAAATTCTAATTCAAAACACATAAAGAATTGAGAATTTACCAAAAAAATATATTTATATATATGGAAAAAAATTATGTGAGATGGTTTACAAATCAATATAAATTAATATACAAACAATTTATTTTCAAAGTATAAAATATGACATTGTCTAATTTATGGTCAAAATTACATGCAAGATGTTGTTTAAATGTTACATAATTTTTTTAAAAAAAATATATATATATAAATTTGTTGCAGTGGATTTTTTTTTTTTTTATCGAAGAGTATTTAGTACAAAATTACTATAATATTTTTTTAGTTCTATTTAAAAATTAAAAATAATGTATCAAAATAGATATACCATGACTCCCATCTACCAACAAAATAAATATACCACTTGCTTAGTACCTACCCATGACTCCCACCTACCAACGAAATTCATCACTCTCTCATAGTCGCATTAAGTCTTTATCAAATTTCCTGTGTACATAAGGGCCTCTAATCAAATTTTCTCTCAGAATTCTTGAACCTATTTTCCACCATGGCCGGAAGTACTTAGAGTAGAAAAGTAATTTCCATCTGGGAGAGAGGTAGCTACTGAAGTAATTTGTCAAGCTAATTTCCACTAGCCGTACAGAAGGGGAAGAGAAATTGTAACTTAATTAATTTTCATCGAGTCTACGAAAAAAAAGAGTTTGTCATGGAGGAAAGGTTTTGATCAAAGATGTAGTACACCAGGCAAAAATACACCTACAACATTAAATTACCTAGTTGCCGAGACAAATGCGAAAGTACAAGTAAAAATATTTTTGTTATCCCTAATTGCTTTGAAGCACAAATAGAAAATGTATCATGTTTTCACATGTCAACAATTTCATTCATGGACAAAGAATTATTTATGACATTGTTTAATTTATGCTCACAATTACATAGAACAACAAAACTTTAGAACATAAAATTAAAAGACACCAAATCAAGCACTTGTACTAAAAGGGAATAACACATTCACACCTTTCTCGACTTCGTTCCCCTACCATAGTTCATGCTCTCCATTAATTATTCGAAGCTTGCATAAAGATTTTCCTCTTGCCTCAACCTTTAAGTAGGCAATTCACCGCAGCACCATCCAAAATAGACAATTTATTAGGTCAATAAACAATAAAGGCAAATACAAACAAACGAAGAGGTGAAAATAATGGCATGCCTCCGACTGATGTGAAAGCAAGCGAAATTTAGCAGCCAACCCTACAGGGCTCACCCCTAAAGAGTTAGGGTCAGCCTGATTAGCCCGTTTAATATTTTTATTTAATTTTAATATAATCTGATGATAATACTACTGATAATTTATTTTAAATTGTTGTATATATTTTAGCTATAAAATGAGTAAAAGAAAATATTATTCAAATACAAATTAAAATGTAAAGTAATAGAGTTATTTTTTTAACCCCACCTCATTCCCAAAGGGAATCGAACCCAGACTACCTACTCAACTGAGGAGCCCGATGGCCAGGTGAGCTAGCCCACCTGGTTAAAGTAATAGAGTTGTTGAGTATTAATAGTGTTATTTTTCATTAATATTTGAGCTTTTTAAAATTGACTGATATAATTTAATATATTTAACAGTTCATTGTTAATATTATGTATCTTTTAGTTTTACATATTATATATAAATTGCATCATATCATATTATAGATATTTTAAATTCTTTATTCAAATTTACTTTTATTAATAATTTTTTTGTCGTCCGTTAGTGGCCCGTTTAACCAGCGAACCCTAGGATTAAAATTGGTTCTAACTATTAACATCCCATTAAAGATGAGCAATTAAGGTCCTGAACCATTTTGACTTATAGCACTTTAGAGCTGGTCCTAATGGGTAAGGACAGTCCGTTTAACATTTCTACATTTAATGACTTGATTTCTATATTTATAGCCATCAGAGTCACGAATTTCTATTTTAAGTCTATAACATTTAAAAATTGATGAATTTTGGAAGTAATCCCGATGAAAAATGAATTTTACAAGACCATGTGTACAAATTGTATCTTTGTGAATATTTAGTTAAGTTATCATTGTTTAAATTGTATTTTGTAAAGTAATTCTTTTATCATGAATTAAATTTGTTATGGAGTTACCATGTTGAATCTATAACTTTAAACCTTCATATGTATTTTATTTTGATTATTCTTTATTTAGATTAGAGTACCAATGATCTAGATCTTAGAGGCAAAATCACGAAAGATCCAAACTAGCTATTTTTAGCATGTTTATCTTCAACCTCAATTGTTGATAAAATAATATATATATCATGATGATCTTGAGCTAGAGTAGTATAAGTTTGAAAAATTTACATTCATAAAATTCATATCTTAAGAGAAACAAATGTTTAAAAATGGAAAAAATAAAAAAAGTTATCATGATGTGTAAAGTGCAATGTATATGATATCAGCTGAGAATGTTAGTCTACTAATCAGAAAACCTTCTTCAAGTCAAAATGGTCCGTTCAGGAATCAGTTGAGTATGGTCAGAATGAAGATGTAGGAAAGTTGGATCAGACCACCAGCTGAGGTCATTCTAGACGAGTTTAGATTAGGTCAGCTGGTGTCAGGGTAGATCAGCTGGAGTGTAGTCAGCTGATCAAATGAGGCCAGGTCATTTGGTTTGAGATTTGTTGGTCCCAAATAAAGTAAGCAGATGTATAGGGGGAATACGCCTGTCTAGAAAACTTTTTGCAAAAAGGCAAGTAACAAACATAGTGGACATGATAACTAACTCGGGTAGCCTGTTGTATTTCAACAGAGGACTAGAGAGTAGCCTGTCAAAAACTTCAGAGAGACTAAGTGATTGATACTTTTCAACTACAAGGTTAGGTAGCCTGTGAGTTGAATGTTTATCAATGTAAGTCTTGTTAGCAGTGGATAAGATATATAAATAGATATTACACCTTGAAAAGTTTTGTCCAAGCAACACACACAAAAAATTAAACAATAAGAGACACATATGATTTATAGTGGTTCGGATTTAAACTCTCTTACATCCACTTTCCCTGATTTAACAGGAGAATTCCTTAGCTTAGGAATTCCTTGATTTATAGTGCCAAGGTACACTGATCAAGAATACAGCTTAGTCTTGATCCCTAAGATTTTCCTGAGTCATAGTCCTTTCAAGATTTTAGATTGAGAATAGACCGCAGCTTACTTTCAGGTTACTCTCTACCTTTAACTTCACAACTTAATGGTTTTGACTGGGTTCCAACTTAGTTTGAGAGAGCCGCCCTTTACAATGAAGAATTTTTTCTGGGCTTGGACTATCTTAGTAGGCTTCTAGGATATTACAATGTGAGCCTATGATACAAAGTTGAACTCTAAATGTGAAAACACTTGGGAAACTATAGAATTTTTGAGTGCTTTCTAAGTGTCTTGAGAATTGAATGATTTAGTTCTTAAAAGGCTTGAGTGTTTTCCATGCTTCTCTTCATCTTCAACCTCTGTATTTATAGACACAATTCGAAAAAAATTCCGCTGGAGAGAAGATTTTCAAATCACGCTATTTTGGCAAACTAACGTTCTTCAAATCTTCATGCAGTCAATCCCAAGCATTAATTAGTGATAACTCATTAAATGCTTGCTTGGAATTAATGCAACCGCCCTTGTAGTTTGTGCCATCCTAGATTGTTGGTTGTTTCTGACTTTGGTGCTGTCAGGTTAGTTAGTTTTGTGTCAGTCCGTACATAGGCAGCAGCTTCTCATTGGAACATTTAGACCAGTCAAACGACTCTCTTCAAGTCAACTGTGACTTATTCAGGTGACTTGGAACATTCTTTTTGTTGCATTTAAAATTTCATTAAGTGTTGCAACAACCTTATTAAATTATGTAGAAGCATTTAAGACTTCAGGTAACTTCTTCACACTGGGGTTGTAACTCCTCTGAGTACCTCAGGTTAGTTGTACTTAGTCTTTAGAGGTGAACTTCTCCTTTGGTGTGTGTATTTACTAAATGAGCATCAGGCAGTTGATCTACACGTGTGAGTTCTTCTTTCTCTTCAAGTGGCATGTTGCCTGTCGAACTAGTTTGTCAACCAGCCTGTTAAAGTAATACAACCTCCTAACAATTTGGCTATTTCTCTAAACTTATTTGTAACTACTTTACATATATTCTAAGGGGTTTTGGGATTAAATCAAAATATTCTTCATCTATTTCCCAACAAGATTAAATGAGTTAGTCAATTGTTTATAGCCACATAATCAACTTGCTAGGTTTAATTCATCAACACATGTATGTGAGTATTAACAACCCATTGGCTATGGACCATCCTGGGGAAACAAACCAAGTTTGGAACATAAGGAAAAAAACCGTGCAGGAGAGAGTAGCTTAGTCAAGAGATCAATTGGCTGATCTTTAATAGGAACAAAGCAAACATCTAACTGATTTGCTTGAACTTTGTCACGTAGAAAGTGTACATCAATTTCAATAAGTTTCGTGCACGAATGAAAGGCCGGGCTAAAAGCTAATTTGATAGCACCTTGATTGTCACTCCATAAAAGAGCTAGTTGACGAAGCGAAAGACGTAGTTCATCAAAAAGAGAAGTAATCCATACAAGGTAAGTGGTGGCAGCAGCTAATGATCTGTACTCTACCTAAGTTGTACTCCTTGCAACAACGATTTGCTTTTTAGAGGACCAGGAAAGGATGTTGTCACCTAATAAGATACAATAACCAGTGGTGCTACGATGGTCATCAATAGATGAAGCTAAGTCAGCATCTGCAAAACGATTAAGCTGAAAAGAATGCACTTTAGTAAATTGTAAACTAGAATAGATTGTACCATTTAAGTAGCGTAGAACTCATTTAGAAGCCCCCAAATGATTCGTAGTGGGAGAGAATAAAAACTGACTTAACTTGTTTACATTGAAAGCAATATCCGGATGAGTTAAAGTTAACTATTGGAGATCTCCAACCAAACAACTATATAAAGATGGATTGGAGAAGAAAGAGCTGTCATTGAGAGAGAGTTTGACAGAAGAACAAGATGGAAAGGGGCAAGGCTTGCATGAAGAGAGATTGGTTTTATGTAAAAGTTCCTTGACAAACTTGGATTGAGAAAGTTTGATACAACCTTGGCTAACAACAATCTTAATGCCTAAGAAATAGTTTACTTCACCCAAGTGCTTCAATGCAAACTAATGATTGAGGGAGTTGATCAGTCTAAATATGGCTGATTTGTCATCCCCGGTAACAGAGATATCATCAGCATAAACCAAAAGAATAAGTCTCTTGCCATTGACAGACTAATGGAACAAACAATGATATGATTTTGAGTGAGTGAAACCAAGCTTAAGTAAAAAAACTCTTTAGTGTATCATACCATGCCTTGGGGGCTTGTTTCAAGCCATATAAAACCTTGTCAAGCTTGCATACATGAGTAGGAAAATGAGTATTCAGATAACCGGCCCAGGACGGACTTGAAAATATGTGGCCCGAAAAGAACCGGCCCAAGCCCAGCCCGGTCCGACCCGAAAAAACACAATGGCCCGGTGGGCCGGTACCAGGCCGGCCTTGCCCGACCCATTTGACAGCTTTAGATAACCCTCAGACTGTTGGATATAAACTGTTTCCTTCAGTGATCCTTTTAAAAAGGCATTATTGATGTCCACCTGTTGTATACTCCAACCAAAAGTGGTAGCAAGGGAGAAGATAATGCGGATGGTAAGAGGTTTGATGACAGGAGAAAATGTGTGGAAGTAGTCAATCCCAACATTTTTTTGATATCCTTTAGCAACTAACCGTGCCTTATATCTTTCCACGGAACCATCAGACTTAAACTTCACCCTGAAAATCCATTTTGTACTGATAGGATTCATATGTGACTCCCTTGGTACAAGAGTCCATGTATTGTTACTGATCAAAGCTCCATATTTATCATCTATTGCCTTCTTCCATTTAGGAACAAGTAGGGCCTGATACACTGTTAGAGTTAAGGAGATGATAGATCAAAACAGAAGATAAACAGACTTACGAGATGAACTCGTCCCACGCCAAACTTGGCTGAATAATTAATCCCTTTCCAAAAGTGACGGTTCAACACTAACAATGCAGTTTAAATATAAAACCTAGGCCCATGGGCCCACTAATCAAACTGAAACTAATAATATTAAATTAATATAATTAGGCCCACTAATCCAATTACTTCTTCATGTTGTCACGTCTTTTATATGTAACAATTCCCTCACTCTCGAGAACAGCCTTGCCCTCAAGGCTAAATTCAGGGAACTGAGCACGAAATAACTCCTCGTCCACCCATGCCGCCTCTTCCTCTAGACGATCAGCCCAAGCTACCAAGAGTTGAGAAACACGCTGATCTCCACGCCAAATCTGTCTAGCCCGAAGTACCTGAGAAGGTATAAAGAGGGCAGCCTCATCTGTAATATCTAAGGGTAGATTGGGATCCGCCACATGATCCCCAATTGTGGCCTTCAACTGAGATACATGAAAAACAGGATGCAGGCGACATCCCTCAGGCAAAACCAGCCGGTAAGCAGTCTGACCAATTCGATGCGAAATAACAAAGGGACCAAAATATCGAGGAGCCAACTTCACATTGAGCTTCTTGAACAAAGACAACTGACGATAAGGTCAAAATTTCAAGAAGACTCGATCACCCACCTCATAGACAACATCACGATGGTGTTTGTTCAACTCACGAGTCATGTATTGTTGAGCACGTTCAAGATGAATACGCAGCTGCTGCAAAATCTCGTCTCTCTCCATCAAATCATCTAAGACAGCCTTAACACGAATTTCCCCAGGTAAAAACTGTGACAAAACTGGTGGTTTGCACCCGTAAACAGCCTCAAAAGGTGTACACCCCGTAGCGGAGTGGAAACTCGTGTTAAAGCAATACTCCGCCCACGACAACCATT
>JAPKLY010001109.1:0-48848 GCA_026898435.1 Prunella vulgaris
CTTGTACTCACACAAACTCACGCCTAAGACAAAAATAATTAAAGGACTAAAAGCTGCTGCCTATGCGGGGTGTTACATTAAAGGATCGCTAAGAACCCACAACCCAACATAAAAAGACTCTCAAAAGACGAAAGTGTCTAAGGAAAGGTTTATAAAACCCAATCGCCCAAGAGAGCAAAAAAAGTACGATTCGCGGCCCTAAAGTGGCGCAAGACAAACAATTCGCTTCCGTAAGTGGTGTAAGATGAACATTTGCGTACCAAAATATAAAAGCAAACAAAAAACAATAACGTGCAAAAAATTTAAACAGTTGGGGGCACATTCATCAACGGCAGGAGTAATTTATCCTTCAACCGGAGTGAATGGTGGCATCTCAGCTGGCTAAATCTCATCCATCAGTATGAAAGAAGCAGGGCCCGATACCACAACGAAAGTCGCAAAGCAACAAAGGGGAAGCGCTCACCAAGAAACCATACATTGAATATTCCAGCAATAACAAAGCACAAAGGATCTCCAGAAAGATCGAAAAGCTGCAAATTATTTTTCAAATGCATCTACTTGCATGTATAAAGAAACACAAGAAGCCAATACTCACTCAGCCCGCACGAATGGAGCAATGAATGCATAGATTCAAATAACCTATGGGTATCTGGAAGGATTACATGGTACTCTTTTTTCCCTATGACCGGTTTATCCACAAGGGTAGTTTACGGCTAGGTTTTTAATGAGGCCTGTAGCGTCCTTCTATGTATTCGTAACACGGTTATAGAATCCTGCGAAGCCACACTTGATGCATCTATGCATGAATACAAGGAAATATAAGCACCAAAAAAAAAAAGACAGAGCGAAAGACAGATCAATTCAAGCTCATTCTACTTCCTTGCACTGGAGAAATCCTGCGAAGATTCAGATAGTCTGATGCCATAATTCATCTAACGATTTAAACAAACATCAGGCTAGGGGGTAATTCAATTGTTGATAAAATAATTGACGTCCGTGCTTAAGAAAGTAATTAATCAAGCCTGGGTTGACGTGTCCAGAAGTATTGATCGAGCATGAAGAAAGAACCAGATCGAAGAACGCTCTGACGAGTCACCAGTTATTGAGCTGGTGACGAGTCAACAGCTTATAGTGAAGCAGGTAGTTGTTCAGCAGCTTCTAGTGAAGCAGGCTGCTGACCAGTAGCTTATGATGAAGCAGGCTGGTGATGATCCAGCAGCTTGCATTTCCTTTATAATGTAATCGAATTTATTCGAATAACACACATGAAATTTTACCCCTAACGACGTGCTTATATAAACGGCCTACCTTCTTACATATAAAACTTCACATACGCGTCTATTTCAGCATATTATTAGTGTAATCGAGGTTATTTCAGCCACTTAATCCTGCTTATGAAAATTACATCAACAAGTATCATCCATGATCTCCTTGATCTTTTGTTGTCTTCTTGGTGACAATTCTATGAATGAATTCAAAAATTTCAAATCTTCTAACTGTAGGGTTGAGTTTACGGCTTCTTCAGGGGTTGATTCTTTGATGAACTTTCTTTCAGGTCTTAAAATTGACTTTTGCAAGTATTTC
This sequence comes from Prunella vulgaris, assembly GCA_026898435.1. Classification (NCBI taxonomy): domain Eukaryota; kingdom Viridiplantae; phylum Streptophyta; class Magnoliopsida; order Lamiales; family Lamiaceae; genus Prunella; species Prunella vulgaris. The sequence continues at coordinate 1,585 of JAPKLY010001109.1, forward strand.
ATCCAGACACAAGGATTATATCCTATTCCAGTCAAGTCCTTTGAGTGCCTTTGCTAAGACAGCATCTTCTTCAATTGTTTGGATGATTTTCCAAAACAATCTAGCTTCTTTTGATAATATGCATTGCTTTCTTCAAGTTCAGCTATCATTAGTTCTTGGGTTCTGATTGTTTCCTTCAACTCAGCACAGTCTGCAGCTCTACAACTTGCTTCCTTGAAGAGTTCTTCATTGTCATTTTTCAGACAACTGTAACCTTCCTTCAGTTCTTGTAGAATCTGCAGTTGATTTTCAGCATCTTCCACTCCAGCTAATAAAGCTTTCACATGTTCCCTTCCAATATGATTATTTCTTCTAAGATCTTCATTTTCTTCTTGTAGTCTTTGGATTGCACTTAGCATGTCACTGGAAGAATCCTTTTCTGTAATATAACTTGATGTTGATGAGCATACCTCTTCATCTTTAGCCATAAGACAGATCAGGGCTTCTTCATCTGAGACTGTAGAGTCAGAGTCTTCTAACTCTGTAGTTGACTTTAAGAAGAAGAGGGTCAGTCTTCCTGATTTTTATCAAACTCAGAAAGTAGTGCTCTAATTCTCTCCTTGTCAAACTTTTTGCGTTTCTATCTTTCCTGATTCTCTTTTCTTCATCAGTGTACTTCTCAGCTTTGGGGTATGGACAATCCTTGATGTAATGTCCTGGGTTTCTGCAGTTATTGCACAAATAATTTGATTTAGGTGCTGTAGATTTCACCTTACCATCTTCTTTTGGTGTGAACTGCTTCTTCTTGGTCCATTTATAATTGCATCATCAGAACTTGTAGCTGTAGAGTTAACAGCCACAAGAGCTGTAACCTTACTGCTGTCAGGTTCTTTTTTTCTGCTTATGTCAAATTCATAAGCTTTCAGGTCTGAAAAGAGTTCAAAGGTGGATATCTTAGATAAATCCTTTGATTTTCTCATAGCAATGAGCTTCATGTCCCATTCAAAAGGTAAGCCTCTGAGAACCTTCATGTTCATTTCTCTTTGTGAGTAATCTTTACCAAGTGAGTCTAGCTCATTGAGGATCTCAATGAATCTTGACTCAAACTTTTCAAGAGTTTCACCAGATTTCATCTTGAAGTTCTCAAACTTTTGAACTGCTATCATGAGTTTGTTTTCCTTGATTTGTTCAGTTCCTTCACAAATCATTTCCAACTTTTCCCATATATCTTTTGCAGTTTTACAGTTTTTGATCTTGCTAAACACAATTTTATTAAGTGAATGATAAATAGTGTTCTTTGCAACATTGTCAAGGTTGGACCTTCTCTTGTCATCCTCAGTCCATTCCCTTCTAGGTTTGGGGATAATATGAGCTAGTCCAGCTGACTGATCAACTGTAGTATTGACCTTCACAATAGGTATAGGGCCATCCTCTATGATAGACCACATCTCATCATTGATTGCAGACAAATGTGCTTGCATTCTAATTTTCCATTCATCATAGTCCTCAGCAGAGAACATTGGAACCTTTGATTTCACCATCTTGGGAGCCATGCAAGTATGCAAGTGTGTTTTTCAAAATAAAAAAGGATCTAGCTAGGTACTGATCAAAGCAGTGGCAAACCAACTGCTCTGATACCACTTCTTGGTCCCTTAAAGTGGTCAAGGTGTAGGGGGGGGGGGTGAATAGACCTTTAGTCCAAAATCAGATTTTTGAAACTTTTCAAAAGGATTGATTCTAGATCCTTACAGTAGCCCTTTTAAAGTTCAAAAATAACAAGTCTATAAGAGTTTTAGAAACTGGCCCACAAAGGTTACAGCTGTAGACTTGAAAAGTCTGCAGCTGCAGAGTTCAAAAACTTTGCAAAATAAAAGATAACTTGTAGACAAAGTATCAGGGGAGATCTCACAATTAGAATTGTATTGAGAATACTCTAATGTGCAGTGGAAATAAGTGAGTGTTAATGAAAAATAATATAAACAAACTTAACAGCTGAGTGACTTATGAAAGTCTACAATTGTAGAGTCAGTTTCTCTTTGTGATAACCACAAAGTTTTATGTACTCAGGTATCAAAGGAATGATGAATGTAACAAAAAAATTAAATATGCATCACAAGAATTTAAATGACAGAAAGTAAATAGACCAGGTTTATAGTGGTTCAGTGTCTATAAAAGACCACCTACATCCACTGTTACACCACTCAGGTGCCAAATTCACTAAGATGAGATCACTTAGATCAATACAAGTAGTTCCCCCTTAGAACTAGGTTCACTCAGATTCCTATTCTAAAAGAGATTAAACTACCCTATTCACTCAGAATATAACTCACAAAGAGTTTTACAAAACCTCACAAAGAGATATCTACACTAAGGGCTCATTTGGTTCGTAAGATAAAAGTATCTATCTGTCAAAACAATACATGTTTTTGACGGATAGATACTTTTATCTTACGAACCAAACATACCCTGAGTAGATATTAAAACAGGTGAGGGAACAACAACAAAAGGATGTGATTCTTTCTAAGAAAATCCTAGCCAACTATCCTATGAATCACAACGAATAAAAAAAAATTAGGCTTTCTCAGAAAGTTGTTGGCTGTAGACTTGCTTAGGCAGAATGCTTGTATGCTCAGGGTTGTTGTTGTTGCTTCCTCCGAGGACATCTTTTATTTATAGATTGAGTTGTGTGACGTATCCGTTGGAAATTTCAAATTTGAAATCCAGATAAGGCTCCTCTCTCTCCATTTGGCATGTCCTCATCCTCCACACAGGATAGTACTGATTGTACTATTATCCTTTTCTTCAGAATTCTGGTTGTCTTGCAACTAATCTCCATTATCCTCATGAATTAAAGAAATATCCTCCACTTAAGTAATTTTTAGTGAGTGCATTAGAGCTACACTAATTGTGCTTAAGGGACTTCATTATCTTCAAATAATTTCTGACTTGTACCATCTCTTCAAACGGTTCTTTGCAGTTGTAGAGTCTTCAACCATGCAGCTGTAGAGTCCTGTCAATAAGAAAAATTGGCTGTAGAGAAACCTTACAACTGTATGGTCATGTCTGGCTATAGAATGATCAAGTATACAGCTGCAGACTTCACTTACAACTATATGTTTTAAACACCAATTTCCTTAGCACAAGTATGAAATCAATATACACAATTTAAACAAATTGTTTTGCACACATCAAAATCAAAACAAAGGTACTTAACACAATCCCTTCTTCATCAAGTTTATTCTTGAACACCGACCTAGTTCCAATCACTTTGTGATTCCTAGGTCTTGGAACAAGTTCTAATACTTGATTTCTTTCAAAACCATTCAATTCTTCTTGCATTGAAATAATCCAATTGACATCTTGCAGTGCTTTATGAATATCAGTAGGTTCTGAAGATGAAAGAAATGTAGCAAACATTGCCTCATGGATTTGTTTTCTGGATTTTAGAGCATCTGATGGGTTTCCAATTACATGCTCAGTGGGGTGATCTTTCACCCAAATCAAATCTGATACAGGTTCTAGTATTTGATCATTGTTCTCTACAGCTGTAGATTCACCAACTGCAGACTCATCAGGTCCTTTTATTGGTGTTTCTACTTCTGTTTGAACATTTTCATATACTAGATCTTCAACATTCTCTAATAGAGGTAACTCAACAATTACAGTGCCAAAGCCTTTGTTGATCAATTCTACAGGAATCTTGATCTCAACATACTGCTATTGACTTGTGACTGTAGAGTTGTCCTTTTTAGAGTCTTCAATAATTTCTTCGGGGGAGCTATGTTGTTCATAAAAAACAACCTGATGTGACTCTTCCACAATCATTAATCTCTTGTTATACACTCTGAATGCTTTTCTAACATTAGAATAACCTAGAAAGATACCTTCATCTGACTTTGAATCAAAAGTCTTAAGGTGTTCTTTTCCATTATTCAGTATGAAGCATTTACATCCAAATATGTGTAAATAAGAGATATTAGGAGTCCTTCCTTTCCATAACTCATATGTAGTCTTCTTATGATCTTTTACAAACAAGAATCTATTTTGAGTATAGCACGCAGTGTTTGTTGCTTCTGCCCATAATTTCTTAGGCAACTTTGCTTCAACAATCATTGTTCTGGCTGCTTCCTTGAGTGTTCTATTCTTCCTTTCTGCAACTCCATTCTACTGTGGTGTTCTAGCTGCAGAGTATTCATGCATTATGCCATATGGTGAACAATACTCTTCAATGACTTGATTTGTAAATTCTGTTCCTCTATCTGATATGATCCTTCTTTCCACTTTTGTGTAAATTCTTTTCATTTTTAATCCTTCTCAACAATTCTGGTAACTTCTGTAGAGTTTCACTCTACTTTCTTAGAAACACTGTCCAAGAAAATCTTGAGTAATCATCTACTACAACCAAAGTATACTTCTTTCCACTTATGCTTACCGGTTATATGGGTCCAGAGAGATCCATATGCAGCAATTCAAGTGTTCTTGAAGTGCTTGAGTGTGTTTTGCTCTTGAAAGTCTTCTTGATTTGTTTCCCTTTGACACAGGCATCACATAAGTGTTCCTTCCTTAACTTAGTGTTTGGCAGACCTCTTACAAGTCTGTTATTCACAAGTTTATTCATGGTTTTGAAGTTTATGTGATTCATCCTTTTGTGCCATAGCCAACTAACTTCATTTGAACTTTTAGCTAGATAACAGGTAGTTTCAGCTGTAGAGTTCCACTCGACAATGTAAACATTCCCTTTTCTAGTTCTTGCCAGTTTTGTGGTTTGGGATTCAATATCTTTGACTATGCATGTGTCATGTGTAAAATCTACCATCTACCAAAATTGACTTAAAGTAATATTGTAGCCTTTGTCACAAAATTGACTTACACTAAGCAAGTTATACTTTAAACCATCTACCAAGTAGAAATCATTTATCTGAACTTTTCCTTTGAGTAGACTTCCTGATCCTTTAGCTGTTCCTCTAGCATTATCACCAAAAACAACCTTAGGACCTTTGTGATCTTTCACATTTTGTAACAAGCTTCTATCTCCAGTCATATGTCTTGCACAACCACTGTCTATGTACCAAATCTCTCTTTTGGTGGTTGTATCATGTCCCTGCAAAATGAAATGAGTTATTTAGTAATCCAATACTTTGGATTTCCTCCAGTGTTACTCTTTGCAATCCAAGCCTTTTTAGGAGCTGTAGAGTTGTTAATTCTACAGTTCTTGCTTGATCCTCCTCTTTGAGTGCTTGAAGAGGGAGACATATCTGACATATTTCCATTCCAAAATCTATCAAAGTTGAGTCTTCTTTCCATATTCAGTTTATGAAAGACTTCTTCTTCTGACTGTATAGTTGATTCTGCAGTTGGTTTCAGAATCATGTTTTGCAACAAGTTTCAAACATCTTCTTCAGTATCATTCATGATCTCCTTGATCTTCTATTGTCTTCTTGGTGACAATTCTTTAAATGAATTCAAGAATTTCAAGTCTTCTGGCTGTAGGGTTGAGTTTATAGCTTCTTCAGGGGTTGATTCTCTGATAAACTTTCTTTCAGGTCTTGGAATTGACTTTTGCAAGTATTTCATCCAGACACAAGGATTATATCCTATTCCAGTCAAGTCCTTTGAGTGTCTTTGCTCAGACAACATCTTCTTCAGTTGTTTGGATGACTTTCCAAAACAATCTAACTTCTTTTGATAAAAGGTATTGTTTTCTTCAAGCTCATCTATCATAAGTTTTTGAGTTCTGATTGTTTTCTTCACTTCAGCACAGTCTGCAGCTCTACAACTTGCTTCATTGAAAAGTTCTTCATTGTCATTTTTCAGACAACTGTAACCTTCTTTAAGTTCTTGTAGAATCTGTAGTTGTATTTCAGCATCTTCCACTCCAGCTAACAAATAATTAAAGAAGGTTAAAGGATCTTCCACTCCAATTAATTAAAGGACTAAAAGATGCGGCCTATTCGGGGTGTTACAACCTCACCACCTTTTAAAATTTTCATCCTAAAAAATACTAACGTACCATGCAAAACAAGCTCGGGGTACTTAGCCTTTAAATCCTCTTCTTTTCCCACGTCGCTTCTTCTACTCCATGGCGATTCCAACGTACTTAGATAAGGTTCACTTCTCAATTCCTCAAACGATTAGTCTTCCTATCCAACACTTCATAGGGTACTTCTTCATAAGCTAAGTTCTTTTCCACTTCCAACGACGAATAGTCTAACACGAGACTAGGATCATGTACGTACTTCCTCAACATCAAAAGGTGAAAAACATTGTGAGTGGCTGCAAAGTTAGGGGGCAAAGCTAAGCGATATGCTAAACTCCCAACCTTCTCTAGGATCTCAAAAGGTCCTATAAAACGTGGTTGCAACTTCCCTTTCCGTCCGAAATGAACAACTCCTTTAGTTGTTGAAACTTTCAAGAACACGTCCTCGCCCTTCTCGAAATGTAGGGTTTCCTACGCTTGTCGGCATGACTTTTGAAGATCTTGGGCAGCCCGTATTCGCTCTCTAATCTTCTCAATCACCTTGACCATCCTTTCCACTATTTCGGGCCCTAGAATACGTCATTCGCCAACTTCATCCCAATACAAAGGAGATCTACAATGTCGTCCATACAAAGCCTCGTATGGAGCCATGCCAATCGTCGCTTGGTAACTATTATTATAAGAGAACTTTACTAAATGTAAGTACGTCTCCCAATTACCTTCAAAGTCTAGAACACATCTCGCAACATGTCCTCAAGTGTTTGGATCGTCCTCTCGGATTGACCGTCCATTTGTGGGTGATACATAATGCTAAGATTCAATTTCGTACCCATGGCCGATTGCAAGCTTCTCCAAAATTGCAATGTAAAACGTGTATCCCTATCCGAAATGATTGAAATGGGAACTCCATGCTTCATCTTCTTGGATGTAAACTTGTGCAAGTTTATCCATACTCCACGTCATCTTCATAGGAAGAAAATGAGCCGACTTGGTTAGTCGATCCACAACAAACCATATAGCTTGATTCCCTTTAATCGAATGGGGTAGTCCCATCACGAAGTCCATTGAAATGTGCTCCCACTTCCATTGACGTATCTCCAACGGCTTCAACAATCCGGATGGCCTTTGATGTTCCGCCTTAACTTGTTGACAAGTTAAACACTTCTCTACAAAATTGGCAATATCGCCCTTCATGTTCTTCCACCAAAATATAGGCCTTAAGTCCCTATATATCTTGATTCCACCGGGACGAACCGTATAAGGTGTATAGTGAGCTTCCTCCATGATTTCCTTCTTCACTTCTTCATCACTCGAGACACACAATCGATTCTCGAACAAGAGTGCTCCATTTGCATCGACAACAAACCCCTTAATGCCTTTTGTCTCAACTCGTTTCTTCAACTTAACTAGGGCAGCGTCCTTGCCTTGTATCTCGACGATTTGAGCACAAAGATTGGGTTGAACCGTAAAGGCTGCCACAATGGAATTAACACCTTCGGGTGCTTCGATCACCTCCAACTTCAAATGTTCGAACTCCTTCACTAGCTCGTCTTGGCTCGTCAAAGAATTAACTACACCTCCCTTTTGGCTAAGTGCATCCGCGACCACGTTCGCCTTGCCCGAATGATAGTTGATCGTGCAATCGTAGTCCTTGACTAACTTTAGCCAACGCCTTTGCCTCATGTTCAACTCCTTTTGCGTGAAAATGTAGTTGAGGCTCTTATGATCGCTGAATATCTCGCACTTAGAACTATAAAGATAATGTCTCCATATCTTCAACGCGTGAACAACAGCCACCAATTCGAGATCATGCGTAGGATAGTTTATCTTGTGCACCTTCAATTGCCTAGATGCGTACGCGACGACTTTCCCATGTTGCATCAAAACACATCCTAGTCCTTGCTTTGACGCGTCGCTAAAGATAACGAAACCTTCTTCAGGATCGGGAATTATAAGGACAGGGGCCGAAATTAACTTGTCCTTCAACTCTTGGAAACTCTTCTCGCAAACCTTGGACCACACGAACTTCTCTCCTTTGTGAGTCAACTTGGTCATTGGTGAGGCTATCTTTGCAAACCCTTCAATGAAACGCCTATAGTATCCAGACAAACCGAGAAAGCTACGAACCTCGTTCACATTAGTTGGAGCCTTCCACTCGCTCACGGCTGCAACCTTGGATGCGCCTACTTCAACTCCTTGGGCCATGATCACATGGCCTAGAAAGTTCCCTCGGTCTAACCAAAACTAGCATTTGGTAAACTTTGCAAACAATCTTGTTTGCGCAAAACTTCAAGAACCATCCTCAAGTGCTCTTCATGTTGCTCCTTACTCTGAGAATAGATTAGAATGTCATCAATGAACACTATGACGAACCGATCTAAGAAAGGGTGAAAGACACGGTTCATCAAGTCCATGAAGACAGCCTGTGCGTTGCTCAAACCAAACGGCATCACTACAAACTCGTAATGTGCATAGCGTGTGCGAAAAGAGGTCTTCACCCTATCTCCTTCCTTAATCTTCAATTGATGATAGCCCGATCTTAAGTCAACTTTTGAGAACACACTCACTCCCTTTAGTTGATCGAACAAGTCTTCAATTCTAGGCAACGGATACTTGTTCTTGATCGTGAGCCGATTAAGCTCTCGATAGTCGATGCACATCCTCCACGATCCGTCCTTCTTCTTGACGAATAAAACTGGCGCTCCCCATGGTGAAACACTTGGTTGAATAAATTTCTTATCCAACAACTCTTGCAATTGCATCTTTAACTCCTCGAGTTCCTTCGGCGCCATTTGATAGGGTGCTTTCGAAATTGGGGCAGCTCCCGGAACTAGATTGATCGTAATTTCCACTTGTCGGTCGGGTGGAATTCCAGGTAACTCCACAGGAAACACGTCAACAAACTCGTTAACAATGGCAACGTTTTCAATGTTCACCTCTTTCGCATTCGTGCCTATCACATGGATAAGGTATCCTTCACATCCCTTCTCTTGAAGTAATTCAACGGCTTTCATTGCGGTGACGATCAAATTATGTGTACTCGGTCGGGAACCAAAGTACGTCAACTCGTCTCCACTTGCCAACTTGAGCGTCACTTCCCTCTTCTCGCAATTAATGGTGGCGTGATACTTCGCTAGCCAATCCAAGCCAAGAATGACATCGAATTGTCCCATCTTGATAACGTGCAACTCTCCCTCAAGACTCCTTCCACAAATTTCAAGTTTCACACTCGACACAACCTTACTTCTAAAAACAGCCTTTCCCGAAGGGATACTAACTTCTAAAGGACTAACACTATCAACTAACTCACAACCAATCTTCATACAACAACGAAGCGAGATAAAAGAATGCGTAGCCCCGGTATATAACAAAGCGGTTATTGGTACAGAATTCAAAGTGAGTATACCTGCAAAGTCTCCGAAGGAGATTGATCCTCACTCGGCTCTCCCGTAAGTGAAAACACTCGTGCCCTAGCTGGTAGTGGACGCTCGTGTGCCTTGTGTCCCGGCTTACGGCAACGAAAACAAATATCCTTCCCAACGAGGCACTCTCCTACGTGATTTTTCCCACACTTAGAACAAGCCGTGCTCGTCACTTGACTCACTTGCTTGGGCTTAAAGCCTTGAGTTGCTCCTTGCCCACGATTAGTAAACTTCCTTGCTTCGCCAGATTGATCCCATTTCCTCTTGTTATCACGTGACCTCCTATCTGCATCCTCCTTCAAACAAGCACCTAGATAAGCTCGGCCCTCTCAAGTGCTTCGGCAAAAGTTAGGTTGCCTAAAGCTAGTAGAACGTGCTGAATTTCGGTCCTAAGCCCCTTGATGAAATGAAGAACGCATTTTGGCTCGGTGTCGATGAGATGTTGAGCAAAACATGCAAGTTGGCTAAACTTCAATTCGTACTCCGCAACCGTCATGACTCCTTGTCGCAAGTCTAGGAATTCACGCTCCTTCCTATCCTTGTAAGATTGAGGGTAGTACCTCTCCATCACGATTCCCTTGAAATGATCCCAAGTTAAGACACTTTGCTCCTCAACCGGGCGAATCCTCCAATGGCTCTCCCACCAATGGTCAACATCATCAACGAGTTGGAATGCCACGCAAGCAATCCGTTGTGCATTGGTGCACTCAATCAGCTGGAAAATCCTCTCCATGAAACGAAACCACTCCTCAACAGTGTCTGGTCCGTCCCGCCCGTTAAAGGTAGCAGGCTTGTACCTCCTAAATTGTTCAACTACTTGCGCAGAAGTGTTAAGCATAGGTGCTACGTTATAGACCACGGTGTTAGCTTGATGGCGACCCCTTCTATCCGCGTGTCCATCAGAATCATTAGGGTCATAATTCGGGTCACGTCTCGGAGGCATCTAAAACGAAAGACCCCGCAAGACAAAGAAATTGCTTAGCCGATCTTAATAAATTAAAAACGGTCCTACACTTATCATACTTAAACATTTCTAAACATTCCTTGCTAGGCATTCATACTCATCATAAATCTTAATCATAAACTTCTTAAGCCATCGTACAAGCACAACATTTCATAAAACATTTTCTTTTCGAAAACCTTGAAAAGAATTTTCTTGAAACATTTGACCTTATGAGTGGTCCTTCATAACTTTTCATAAATCTTTCATGACCTCGTCATGCCCTAAATCATAAATCATGCCTTGCATTGCATAAATCATTCCTTTGAAACATTAAACTTGATCTTTCGAAAACTTACTTCCTTTAGGACTCAGAGATGGCTGCGGCGGTGGTGATGGATGGAGCTTTCTCTTTTTAAACTTTTTCATGAAATCATTCCATAAAAACATTGCATTTACTCACATAAAGCACATAAAAAAATATATATTTTTAACAAGTCTACAAGAACGTAGACCTGCTCTGATTCCACACTGTCACGCCATAAAATTCTATGCCTTTCAATTCAGCGGAAGTCCTGATTTTAAATAAATAATTTAATAAAAGATCCTTTTTGAACTAAAATCAGAGTAATACCTAATAAATAATTCATACATTCAAAACAAATAACTCATTCAATACATCCCTGAAAATCATAAAAATACCATATCAAATATTCATAACATATTTCAATAATATTCACATGTGAAATAACCTTATTCTAATATCATTCAACATATAAGACATCAATTAAATCATGCAATAATACGTAAAAAAATCATGTACAGCAGCTGGTACATAAAACTAACGAAAACAGCCTGGGTGTACTCAGCAAAACTGGTTGTGCATGAAAACAGTCCACTAACATTGGTTTTACAACTTAAGACCTCTAAATACTCAATTAAATCATACTAAGCACAATATAAACACTTGCCACGAAAATCCCTCTTTAAATCGCATGAAAAACTCGTAAAACAAAGATATAAGACTAATTTTAAGCTGTAACTTTAAAACAATTTTGCTCCAGGTTTTATGACCAAAATAACTTAACATTTTATGGCTAATAAACTGCCAAAATTTCGAAATATAGCTGGGCATAAAATTGGAATTTTTAAAACAATAATTTTGAGGACTAGAATCACATAAAGGACTAAAATCAGTTCCTCGACTTCTAATAAGTAAAAACTCACGAAAATTGATCAACATGCATTTTAAATCATGGCAAACATTCTGGTACAATTTCAGAACTTTTGGAGTTATAAAACTAGACTTATCGAGCATACCATTCTAAGGACAATAACTAATTTTCTTAAGAACAATTAAACGCATAAAATCAACACTTAAACATGCCTTTAAAATTTCGCCCAACAGCTGCAACATAATTAAAATACCTTTATCATCTAAGTCCTAAATTTGCATGCCATCTAACACATAATCATGATTAATAAAAATACCTCATAAAATCCATAATAAAGTCCATAGTTCATCAAACCATAGCAAATCCTAAATCAACCATCTACGTGTCCATGCACTCAACGAAATAAAACATGCAAACATCCAAACATGTGGCAAACATAAGTGCCGAAAACCATAATAAAATACTTGCAACTTAAAATAAAATCCTACTTGGTAATTAATAAAAGTCTTCATCATTTAAATCTTCTTTAACTCGCATCACATCCACCTTCCTCCGCATCGCCAATCTCGTCATCTTATTCTTGAAAATCTGAAAATATTATTCGGTGAAGGGGCGAGTAATTATAAAATAATCACTCCGTGGGAATAGTTAGTTCGAAGTCTAAATATAAAGGACACAAAAACATGTAAACATACCCCTCGTTCTTAACATTTGATACGACTCTCGTATCTATACTTTTTGTACTATCTGAGTACCATATGCATTATCTGAATGCCTTTAACATAGATTGATGATATCTGATCATCCATAACATATTTGGCACATAAACACATAATTGCATCAAACTAAACTTGTACATTTAAAAATCGATCTAGAAGGTTACCACTTTTCACTGTTTAAACCCCCACCTTTTCTTGTCTTGAAAATAGAGAAGTGTTGTACATTGGCTTGCTAACTCCTTGATCGAAATCCTACTCCTTCTTCCTCAAACAAACTACCGAAACTTGCTCCCTTCCTAACCTCTACAAGCTGCTGGAAAAACTGGTCCTCTAACTACTTGAAGTTGCCGAAAACATGGTGTCTATGGTGGCTTCCGATTTTTGGCTGTCTAAGGGTTTTAGGGTATTGATCAATACATTTTTATAGAGATGGAAAAAGAGGGTTTGGGGCTGCATAAGGCCTTGGCCGAAATCTTGCAAGAAAGGGCAAGAAATTGCCCCATTATCTTAGTGTATGTCTATTTCCATACTTGGCAACTTATTTTCTTATTTAATAGATCCTTACTAACTCTTTATTCTTGTGATACTTAACCTTCAAGCATGTATTTTTCTTGCATAAGAAAATATGTCTTATTTCCATAAATAAATATATTAGAAATCCATGTCTTACTACTCTTTAATTTTTGAAAATTCTTAGAAGTCTAAGACCCATATTTTTCGAAAATAATTCTAATACTAACCCAAGTATTATTCAATCATATTCTTGGTCAAAACCTCATAAAGTCAAATCCCTAAAATTAATTCCTCAATTACTAACATACCCTTAATGAATTAATACTTAAGGAATTAATATTCTTAGAGGACTAATACTATAACCTCAACAATAATACTTCTTTTCCTTCCTTCTAATATTTCGAAACTTTAAGTACTATCTTAAGAGTCCAATTAATACTAATTGGGACAACTAATACTAAGCAAATAATTAAGAAATACTAAAGCATAACAACTTAAAGGACTAAACCTTGCACTCTCACAAACTCACGCCTAAAACCAAATAATTAAAGGACTAAAAGCTGCTGCCTATTCGGGGTGTTACAGCTGTAGAGTCCTGTAAATACAAAAATCTGCTGTAGAGAAACATTACAGCTGTAGGGTCATGTCTGGCTGTAGAATGATCAAGTATACAACTGCAGACTTCACTTACAACTATAAATTTCAAACACCAATTTCCTTAGAACAAGTGTTAGATTAAATTAACCAATTAAACACCTTGTTTTGCACACATCAAAATCTAAACCAAAGTACTTAACAATATATATGCACTTATCAGTGTTAAAATTGAATTTAATAAGGAATAGAGAATTACCTCCTGATCTCCTTGATTGATTTAGTATTAAAATTAACTTTAAAACCTTTAAAATGCAAAGTATTTCCACAATATCAAACTTTGACATGGCACTAATGTAAATCTTGTATTCTGTGATTATCTACATCTATTAAAATATATTAGTAAGAATTAAAAGGATAATTTAGTAAACTCTTATGCCAAGAGTAAATAAATAAACTAAATTATGTGTACATATGAACCCAAAAAAAATGACATTCTTTATAAATTTAAAATATTGTAACCATAAAACATATGAATCCAAAATCAAGGCCGATCATATTTCTTCTAACTAAGAAAGAGCAAGCATGTGAACGTTAATAATTTTATTAAAAAATTAATATTTGTTTAAAAAATACACCCAACAAACGTGTATATTAATTGTTTTTGTCTTGGGCAATTAGTAGTGTCATAAAAGGTTATTTTTCTAAATATAAAAAATTACAGTGTAGCAAGCAGCATGCAGAAATTTATCCTTTTTAATTCATATTCACACTTTTATATTCTGGTTGCTGTCCGTTTTAACATCAAAGTGTGGTTATACTCCTTGTTGAATCTAACAATCAGATTTGGTAATGTTTCGGTGAATTAGGTATCTAGACGCTTGCATTTTCGTGACAAAATATTGTTAATTTTATATTATCTTAAATGGAGTATGAATTGAAAAGAGATTGTAGATAGAATTTCATTGAAACAATCTTATGGTTTCATTACTTCTATAACGGAATAGGAGCATTAGTAGTGAAACAATCTATAAATTTAGAGTCCTGAAACTTATAATTATTCTTCATGTTATAGGCGTTTATCGATCTGGGTCTTACTACATAGCTATTCTCTATTGTGACGTGTACCACAGGCTTTTTTGCTCTAGTAGCTCATCACAACAGGTACCTCTATTTTTCTGCCTATTATTTTTTATTTTCAACCTTTCTAGTGGATTAGATTAAATTGTCTTCTGATTTACTTGAGCTGAGTCTCTACATAGGTTGTATTATTTTTGGGTTGTGTCCCTTTATGTTTTAGGGTTGTATCCCTGCATGTTTGAGGACCATGTTCCTAATTATTTTATGTGCTTAGGATTGCATGCCTATTTATTTGTCAGATTGTGTCACTACTTCCTTTTGGTTGGTGGAATCCTTGCCGGATAAGTATGGAATTTGTGTTACTATGTGCTACTATTGCCGGATAAGTATGGATTTTGACTGTGATTGATCCACATAAGTTAGAGGTTTGTTTATTGGATTCTCTTTACACTTGCAAAAAAGATGAAGTCTGCAAGAGTGTGGTTGACCTGTAAGTTTTGTTTAAATTTTCCATTTTATTTAAAATATAAGTAATTGATTTTTTTTACCATGTTTTTCTAAAAAATGTAGAGCTTTAAGATGGACTGACTTGGGGTTGAGTAAGTCATGCAAGAAACCTATCATCTGGAGATTACTTAAGGTACATAAAACAAACTAGTAATAAAATAGACTAACGAACCATGCATAATTAATTGTTTCTTTTGTATTTTTTTCGTATTAAGATCCCTAGGCAGCCTGATGGTTACCAATGTGGTTTCTATGTTCTTTCCTTTTTGAAACGAATTATGCAATTTGATGGACAAGTGACAATAGCTTCACTCCAATCATTGGTAATATTCTTTTTTTTTTCATATTTTGTAATTATTTTCAACGGATTTTATATAGATACATATTTTTTTTTGTAGTTCCCAAAAACTGCATCTTACTCCATGGATGAAATGAATCAAGTGCGGCAAGAATGGGTTGAATGCATTCTGAAGAATGCGTATGAATAGATCAAGGTTTGTTCTTCATTGTGTTTTAGCTCTTAATATATCCTATTTATCAATGATATTAATTCAGTGTAGGTTTTAGCAAATATGTTTATGCGTACATGTTATTATATGTTGGTGAACTTGTGAGTTGTTTTAGTTTGTGTTACTCCTTATTTTCTTGATTTTAATGTATATTAAAATTTCAATTGGAATTCAAAATATACACGTATGGTGATTTATGAAGTCAATAGTTATATATTGTGTGTGTCTTGCTTCATTATTGATTTTTAGGCTTGCTAAAATGATATTTGTTTTCAATGTAGTGATGAGCATTGAAGAAGGTGCACGATTATTGAAGGTAGAGACATTCTTTTGGTTGTGGAACATGCATGAACAGTGATGGTAGTGAAATTTTGGTAAACGAATTTGGTAGTACGTAACTGAAATGCTAATTGATTATGTGGAAATACCTTTGAAGACTTTTTTAGGCAATGCATGGTTGTACTTGATACAATTAAGTTGATCATGATAGTAAAATGTTTATGGTAAATTTATTTTTATTATTTGATTTAGAATTTGGTTATTTACGTTGAAATGATTATAGACAACAACTTATATTTGTTGTTTGTTCGAACAAATTTATTTTAAATACAATGGTCCGCACTAGATATTAATATAAATTTAATATATTTTTTAAAAATACAATGTTTGTAAGATATTGTAGAAAATAATTTAATACAACGGTCCATTATCGTTGTTTATCTTTAAATTTTATTTTCATCATAAGTTAAGACAACTGTTATTTTTTAATATACAACGGTTTTACGATGTAGTAAAAATAATGTAAAGACAACGTTTTAGAACCATAGTGTATCTTGTTATTTTATTATAATTTTAAGTTACAACAACATTAATTTTGGTATATACGACGGCCATTAAAAATTGTATAAACAACTAAAGACAACGGTTGAAAACCGTTGTGCATAAATTTATTTTAAGCTACAACTACGTTTAATATGTACAAAGACAACGGTCGATAAAACATTGTAAAAATATAAAGACAACGGTCGATAACTGTTGTCAATCAATTCAGTTTAAAATACAACAACGTTTAATTTATAAAAAGACAACGGTCAATAACCGTTGTTGTCTATCAAAATTTATTTTGATTTTACAACTTTTTTTTGAAATACAAGAGTTATAAACCGTTGTATAAAAACATAAACCACAACGGTCCAAAACTGTTGTCTTTCCATTGTTTAACCGATGTAGATGGGACCGTTGTAATAGCTATGTGCGTATAGACAACGATCAGTGACCGTTGTAATACATAATAAAGACAACGGTCATAAACCGTTGTCTATACTCTCCTACATACTACAACAAGCCGATTTACAACATTTTGGATTATGGAAAGACAACGGTTTTGAACCCTTGTCTTTCAATGATTTTCTTGTAGTGCAAGTATATATAATGAATGTAACCCTAGCTAACCTTAAAGCGCATTAGGCCAAAGGCCCAATTGACTTATCTAATTAGTAAAGTCCATAATATTAATATTTTATAACACTCCCCTTGGACATTATCATTATAATTTGGAAGAATATATATTAGTTAACAAGGAAGAGTACAGCGGTCAATTTTCGGGATACAATCTTCATGATTGTTTTAAAGTTGATACTCTCCCTGAAGATGACAATCATTCAAGTCGACGCATCCCAATCCCATGAATATATTTTTCAAAAGTAGATGCAGGAAGGGATTTAATGATAAAATCTGCAAGATTGTCACTTGAGCGTATTTGTTGTATCGTAATTTCACCACTCTTCTGTAGCTCATAAGGATAAAAGAATTTAAGGGAAATATGTTTCGTCAAGTTCCCTTTGACATAGTCGTTACTCATTTGAGAAATACCGGAAACATTATCTTCATGGATTATAGTAGGAATTATGTCATTTAAAGGATACCGCACGAATAATAAATGTGTCTTGGGCGGTCTCTAAATTTAAAGTATAGTTTAGGCGGTCGCTAAATTTTTTACCTAATTTTTTTATTGTTTAATATTTTATTATGTTCTAATTTTTTATAAATTTATTTTTTATGTTGTAAATTTTATGTTCTATCTCAAATTTATTTTTAATATATATATATATATATATATATATATATATATACATATAAACAAATTAAAATAAAAATATAATAGATTTGATCAGTTTAAAAAAAATGTGACTCATTTTGGAGTTATATACAATTAAATTCTTAAAATACTAACAAATAAAACTAAATTAGTGGTGTAATAACAATTGTAGTTACATACAATTAAATGCATGGATGACACTATATTGTTGTTGGCCATCTTTAACAACTTGGCTCTGATGCCAATTTGTTGATTTTATTTTGGAGAAAAAGAATGATTTTGAAAATGCAGAAACTGATTTTGTAATTTTGAAATACTTTTTCTTGAATTGTTACAACTCCATCATCTAGGCAAATGAGACATCATAAATTAGGAGTCATTATGCTCATCATCTAGGCATATGAGACATCATAAATTAAATGTAAGTGTATGAATTCAAATATACATTCAATTTAGGTGCATGATAAATTTGACTCAAGTTCATGTACTTTAACTAATTGTCAAAATTCAATTTATTTTCCAACATAAAGTAGGTATACATTGAGCAAATACGTAGGTGTTAATAGTCACACTCATAATTAGATGCACTGTTGTGTCTATCTAAGACTTGCAGTACCATGTACCACTACTACATTTTTTCATTTGCATAGCTTTACTTAGAAAGCTCATTAGCAAATGAGCTCTCTAAGTCCTCAATTAGAGAACTCATTTGCTAATGAGCTTTCTAAGCAAAGCATAGAAAATATGAAAATAATTAAAAAAATAAATAAAAATGTCTTACAAAGTGGTTCATAACCCCTACAGAATTTTTTTTTAAAAAAAAGCTTAGACAGCGGTTCTCAAACCGCTTTCAGCTTCACAGAGGTCGAGAACCGCTAAGGTCACAGCGGTTATGAACCGCTATAATGTTAAAGTAGTTTTAAACCGCTATGAGCCCGAATATAGGGCTCCGAACAGCGTGCCCCTTTCTTCCTTCTCCCCCTTTCTTCCCTTCTTCTTCCTTCTGCTAAAATGGCATGAAAATGCCCCCCTCCTCAATGCTCGGTCCAGCCTCCACCACCGCCGTCGTTGAAGCCACCACTGCCGCCACCGCCATTCCACCGATCAAAATGTCGATTTTTGTTCCCATTTAGGTAAATTAAAATTATGCCATTATATATATTTACATATATTTTGTATGTGTATATATATATATAATTCGTATATATATATATATATATTTGTATGTGTATATATATGATTTTTTTATTATTTTGTATATATATATTTATTTGGATCGTATATATATATATGAATACGTTTTTATTTTTTTTATGCATTTTAATAATATTTTATTTTTAGAAATTTTGTTAGGTTATTATTATGAATTATATATATAATAATTTGAATTAATATATTATATTGCAAGATTAAATATTAGAAATTATAAGAAAATTTTTATAATATAAAATTCATGGGTCATATTCATCTTCCCGGGGACCAAGTCAGACGACTCTCCCACGAACATGAATCTCTCGGGTTATCTCACAACCCACCCACTACGACTAGGCTCCGATTGTGTTGGTGTGTCACGTGGTACATCAACTTGTACCTTTGATATAGGATTAAACCCTTTTATTTCATCTAAGGTAATCTAACTTTTGGGCTTTCTATTGTTCACATAGTCTTCTTCCAAGAACTTAGAATGCGTACTAATTACGATTCTTTGTTCCTTGGGACTATAGAACATACCCCCTTTCGTTCCTCTAGGGTATCCTACAAACAATCTCAATTCTGAACGTGGATCCAATTTTCTGGCTCCTTATCCAACACATATGTCGGACACCCCCAGATTCTTATGTGTCTCAAACTAGGCTTACACCCGGTCCATAATTCTGTAGGAGTTTTAGGAACTGATTTGAATGGCACCAAGTTTAGAATGTGAGCCGCTGTTTCCAAGGCATAGCCCCAAAATGACTTGGATAACTCCGAATAACTCATCGTGGATCCGATCATTTCTAAAAGAGTTCTATTTCTTCATTCTGCAACCCCATTTTATTGAGGGGTACCGGGTGCGGTCAATTGGGATACAATCCCTTCACTTGACAAGTAGGTCAAAAATTCATTGCAGAGGTATTCGCCCCCACGATCCGATCGTAGGAACTTGATACTCTTTCCCCTATGTTTCTCGGCCTCGACATTGAACTCTTTGAATTTATCAAAGGTTTTCGATTTGTGCCGCATAAGGTAAACGTACCCATATCTTAAGTAATCATCCGTAAAAGTTACGAAATACTCAAAACCTCCTCTAGCTTGAATCGACATTGGCCCACATACGTCAGTGTGAACAATTTCCAACACTTCACTAGCTCTATTCCCCCTGGCCCCGAAGGCCCTCTTAGTCATTTTCCCCTCTAAACAAGATTCACACATTGGAAACGACTCAACATGGAGAGACTCCAACGAGCCGTTCGCCACCAACCTTTGAATTCTCTTTAGATTAATATGACCAAGTCTTAGATGCCATAGAAGTGTTTCGTTCATGGTTAAAGAAAATTTTCTTTTCTTAGAAATAGTCGACATGTTATAAGAAGAATTTTGCGTGTGGTGTGCACTTTTAATAGTATAAAGATTATTCACTAATGTCCACGAACAGATGAACTCATCGTTTAAAAAAAACAACCATATTATTAAAAGAAACTGAGTATCCATCAACGTACAATTTAGAAACAGAAATTAAATTCTTCCTAAAACTGGGAACATAAAGAACATCTTTTAAAACTAAAACTCTATCTTCAAAAAATAGGTGCACGTCTCCCACTGCGACAGCCGCTACCCTCGTAGCATCGCCCAATGTGATGAGGATCTCATTCGCACTAAGTTGCCAGGTTTTCCGGAACCCCTGTAAAGTGAAACATACATGATTAGTGACTCCCGTATCCACTACCCACGAATGGGAAGCATACGCCGCTAAACAAGTTTCAACAACAAGTGCAAGAGAATTACCTTTCTTCCCTGCCTTCTTTGGCTTAGGACAGGCCGTCCTCCAATGTCCTTTCTCACCGCAGTTGAAACCCTTTCCTTTGGTAGCTTTCTTGACCCCTCCCTCATTAGTTACCTTACTATTAGCTTGGATCGGGCCTTTGGTCTTTTTTTTCTTCTTCCCACCCTTCGGTGCGGAAGAAGTCGGACCGCATGCCACCAAGATTTGAGTTTGGTGTCCCATGAGTGTCTCCGCCGATACCAAAGCTTGCAAGAGTTGTGCCAACGTGAACTCTTGATTATTCATCATATAGTTCAACTGGAACTGCTCAAAGTTTTTCGGTAGAGAATGGAGAACGAAATCAACTTGTGTTTTCGCATCATATTCCACTCCAAGTACCTCTAACTTGTTGAGGTAGCCCATCATTTTGAGAACGTGATCCCTTACAGGCGTTCCCTCCACCATTTTCAACGATAACATGTCTCTCGCATGGTAATTTGTCTAGCCGTATGATTCTGATGAGCTAACATTTCCTTAATATTTATCATCATTTCAGAAGCGGATTCCATGTCTTGGTGTTGGTGTTGCAACACATCTAACATTGAAGCCAAAATTGTACACCTAGCCATTTCATCAGATTTCATCCACTCCATATGATACTCTCTTTCATCATTATCCACATCATCCGTAGGCATAGGGGAATTTGGTGTGTCAAGAACGCATTTATGTTGCTGTGCGATAAGGACAATAAATAAGTGACGATTCCAATCAACATAGTTTTCAACTTTCAATTTGTTATCTTTAAGTATCGTAAACAGTGGATTAATAGGCGACGACATGCTGAACTAAAATAAAACATACATTGCATCAATACATACATCGATTTCCAAAGATTATCACAAATTTCCATTATGCCTTATATTAAAATCTCAAAAAAAATATATAGCATAAATCGGTCGACATCTTAAAACAGTTCACATAAGCCACGATGAGTGTGGACATTTATGCAAACACATTTAAGCAAGTTACAAACTTTTAATTTCAAAAATTAATAGTCGGCTCCCACTAACCATATAAAATCGATAGGGACTCCGATGGGTAGTAATAAAATGTCAATTTTATACCTAAGTATTAACCATGATTAAATACAGGATTATTACTTCGTTTTGAATAAGCCACTCGATGGGAGGTTCAACACCGCCACTAATAATAATCCACAATCATCCTTTAGGGAATTTATTCATGTGAACTTATATTTTGACCTATCCGATAGGGAGAAAGGTGTTTGCCAATGCGTAGTCAAAAGACTTCACAAATAAATAAATCATGGAGGCCAAATAATTTAATTTTATTATCTAGAATAAAATACCGAATTATAATTAAAACATACTTAGTAATTTTCGGAGTGGAGATTTTTCATCACGATATTCATGCAATCAAATATTTAATCAAATTAAATAAATAAAGCATGCATCAAAACAAATTAAACAATTGGCACATTATATCCAATTGTCATGGTTTAATTTCTCGTTTTGACTATGAGATATCGTAATTACTGTTCGTCTTCAAGCTTTATCTTCCATCTCGATTAAGCTCCCACTCGCCCGCAACAAAACTACAACAACTTTGTCTCCGGGCTTTAAAATCTCCGTTCTTCATCTTCGATATTGGTTACAATTTATTTACGAAAAATAAATAAACTTATCCTCTAGACTAGTCTATTACAAAAAAAATATTTTAGTCTACCCGTGAATTTTTTTACGGGAAAAATGATTCGAATGAATCGGATTTAAAAACCGTATTGATAGGGGGTAAATGTGCCAGATCCCAGAGGTTACCGAATGAAGAAAGAATCCTTCTTTGAGAAGGAAACCCTACGTATTAACACTTAGTTCTCAAGGTCAAGAACCCTCGATATATGAACTAGGAGTGAAATAATCCCGAAGTAGAGAATGGATGTGAGCTCTGTCTTCTGGATTCATTCCTCTGCCAGAAGGCAGAGGTTTTCGCCAACTAAGAAAAATTATCTTGTGGAAGGGAGAACTTTCTCTCTTACCTCTCGTATCTAACCTCTGGGAGGTTGACTTACTCTGTACTCGAAGTTGAGAATGCAGGGAAGAAAAGAAACTCTGTCGCTATCATTGGAACCTAGGATATAAGTGTAGGCAACCAACTAAATCAACATGAGGGAATATTCTTGTACTCACCACCAATAAGAAGATGCCACGTGTTGTACTATCTGTAACTTCCTTATGAATTGCTCCACTACCACGATCCGGCTGTTGGTAGTGGTCCCAAACCAGAGGTGTAACGCCCAGCATAATTGGATTCAAGTTATAGTTTATAAGTCATCATTTGAGGTTTTAAAGTTAATTTGCGCGTAGGATTAAATATTGTGCTTTAGTTCTTTAAGTTTTTCATGAGCCTTAAGTATTAATTTACTGATGATTAAGTTAGTAAAGTTGATTTGAGTATTTGGGAATTAAGA
The DNA here is from genome assembly GCA_026898435.1 of Prunella vulgaris. Lineage (NCBI taxonomy): Eukaryota > Viridiplantae > Streptophyta > Magnoliopsida > Lamiales > Lamiaceae > Prunella > Prunella vulgaris. The sequence goes on from JAPKLY010001109.1 coordinate 24,548, forward strand.
TTAAGTTCTTGATAATTTATTTTGGTCTTTAGTATGTCAATTAAAAGTTAGAGAGCCAAATTAAGATATGATCCAATTAAGTATTTAATAAGGATTAAGAGGATTTAGCTTGATTGGTTATTAAGTGTTATAATTCAAATTGGGTTTAGCATATTAGGATTTATTAAATACCAATTTATTAAGGGTATTAGCGAGTTTGTTATTTTAGAGATGAGAATGGAATTATATGGGATCTTGACTAGGATATGCGATTAAAGATTAAGATCAAGGAATTAGGAATGACCTTTTGGGATCTCGATTAGATTATATGAAAGGTTATAGATCAAGAAAATATTCAAGGTTTAGATTTTCTTGAAATCAATATCAAGAGATTATTATCGGAATCTTTTTTATTAATCAAATATTTGGATTTTAAGCCAAGGAATAATGTTAGGACTTTAAGGTATTACTCTCAAGGGATAAAAGTTCATGTTGCAAAGTTAGACTATATGTGTTGGATATGTAGGAGTTAAGTTGAGATTTTACTGCTAGGTGTTAAATGTTACTTGCAAAAGTAAGGAGTATTATTATTTAGGGACAAGAGAGATATTGTAAGGATATTTTTATTTGGAGAGACGAAGAGATGATATTTGATATTTATTTATTGGATATTTTGAGATTAAATCTCTTAAATCACTTGAGGAATATTTAGCGTATCTTTGGGAATAATTGTGAAGTTTTAAGTTGAGTTTTAATTTATTTGAGGATTAATTCGATTACTAAGTTAAGGTATTAATATTGGGATTATTAGGAATTGATATTTATTATTAGTGAGGTTAGAATTGTTAAGATTTGATATTCTTAAATGATTATTGGATTAGTTTCAGCCGCAAGTTTCTGAATTCTTCCAAAGGATTATTCACGGATAATTGGTGATTAATTGAGGATTTAGATTTGAGTTTGGAGTTAATTGTGGGATTAATTTATTAAGTACAAGATTTATTTATTGAGATAAGTAATATTGGCAAGAATAAGGATTAGCACTTTTATTAAGGAGAAGTAGCATTAGATTTCTCTAGAAGATTTTTACTTAGAGGATAATTAAGCTGATGCGGCAAGTTAAGGGTAGACTTAGTCCACTAGAAGAAGTAGTTGGTCATATCGTGAAGAGTGCCGTTTGTGCCTACATATTTTCAGAGAGTTAGTCCTTTAAGTTCTTAAGCTTGAGTTTTATTCTATTTTCTTGCTTGGTATTTAGTTGATCCGATTAGTATTACTTTTGGACTTTTAAAATAGTACTAAGTTTCGAAGTATTAGGGTTAAGGAAGAGTAGTATTATTGTTTGAGTTTATAGTATTAGTCCACTAAGAATATTATTTCCTTTAGTATTAATTCATTAAGGGTATGTTAGTAATTGAGAAATTAATATTAGCAATTTGATTTTATGAGGTTTTGACCAAGAATGGGATTAAGAATAATACTTGGGAATGTATTGATGATTTTCGAAAATAAGGACTTTATTATTAATAGGAATTTTCGAAAAATACTAGGGTATTAAGACTTGGACTTTTAGTACCTTTATTTATGGAAAGAAGTCATATTTTCTTATGCAAGAAAAATACTTACTTGAAGGTTAAGTATCAAGAGAATAAGAGTTGGTAAGGATCTATTATTTTTGGAAATAAGTTGTCAAGATTGGTATAAGAGATTCATCAAGATATTAGGCCAATTTCCTTTCCTTTTTAGCCATAATTTCGTCCAAGCCCTTGTAGGAAACCCTACAAGACTTTTAGTCCTTATAAATAGATGATCTAGGATCACTTCTTAACCCTTAGACACCCCAAAATTCGGCCAGCCCTAAGTCACCCCAAAATTTGGCACTTTCATGAAGTTATAGGGCAGTTTTCGTGAGCTTTGTTGAGGAAGAAGAAGTAGGATTTCAATCAAGGATTTAGCAAGCCAACGTACAACACATCTCTAATTTTCAAGACAAGAAAAGGTGGGGGTTTAAACGGTGAAAAGTGGTAACTCTAGTTCGATTTTTAAATACTATGTCTGATGTGTTTATGTGTTTATGTGCTAAAAGAATGGATACTCTTATGTAGTATCAACCAATGGGTGCTCTTAAGTAGTGCCAAATTAATGGATATCCTTATGTGGTATCAAAGAATGGATGCTCTTATGTAGTATCAACCAATGGGTGCTCTTAAGTAGTGCCAAATTAATGGACATCCTTATGTGGTATCAAAGAATGGATGCTCTTATGTAGTGTCAAAAGAGATACGCTTAAGTCGTATCAAAGATTAAGAATGATTGGTATGTTTTCACGTTTACATGTCCATTATATTTAGACTTCGAACTAACTACCTCCATGGAGTGATTATTTTTTAATTACTCACCCCTTCACCGAATAAATATTTCAGATTTTCAAGAGTAAAAGCTACGAGATTGGCGATGCGGAGGAGGGTGGATGTGATGCGAGTAAAATAAGATAAAGGATTAATAAATATCAAGTAGGCTTTATATTTTTATGTTTGCAAGTATTAATTATGGTTTCGGCACTTTGTCATTTTCCACAAGCTTGGACGTTTGCATGTTTTATTTGATTAAGTGCATGGACACGTAATTGACTAAATTAGTTTCTTTGATTCTAATATGAGTACATTGAATATTATGCTTATTTGATTGGGTTGATGAGTCATGAAAGATGAATTAGGATGCATGTTAGATATATATTTTAATTAAATATTATGAAGTCATTAATATGAGTTTTAGTATTTTTGCATGTGTAGGATTTGATGTGTTTCTATTTTCCAGTAAGTTTTAAGGGATTTTACGGTTTCGTGATTTAAGGATTTCGCAAATTAAATTTAATATTCAGTTACAGTTTTTAATTAGCTTTCCAACGCATCTTGAATCATCTTATTTGGAGTTAGAACGAATTAGTTATGAATTTTTGAAAAATATGTGGCAGGTTGTGGGGATTTCCGAATCTCGCGAATTTTTGATAAAAATTAGTCACGGATAAAATTTAGTAAAAATTATAGATAAATATTATATGAAGTCAGTAACCAATATGAATTTTTGTGGAATTTTTCCAGTAGCTTAAGTATTTTTAATTGATTTATTTTGTTGATGACGCACTGCTGAAAGTATGAAATCTTTGAATGTTTATGAAACTGTGATTTTAGATTATTAGAGATGGACACATGAATAATTGTCTTATTGCTATATGATATTTTTTGAGTAATTAAAATATTATGTATGTTAGCCTAATTTCACAAATTTATTCATAGTAGATGTCTAGGGTTCGTTATAGTCCTTTAACTTACTACGACATCATTTTTATGTGAGATAAGTGGAGCTTTCTTGGTAATTCCTTTTAATATGTCTTATATGATTTATTTAAGTATTTAGAGATTATAAATTCCATGACAAGATAAGAGTGTTAGAGAAATAGGATTTTGTATTAGTTAGTGGGCAGTTTTTGTACACACCCAGTTTTGATGAATACACCCCGACCTATTTTCAAAAGTAACACACCAGCTGCTGTTCCATGAAATATTTGTGAAGTGTTGCATGATTCAATTGATGTCTTTTATGTTGTATGTTTGTAGAATAAGTTAGTTACACATGTGAATTATGTTAATTATATTTGAGATGATATTTCATGATTTTTATGATTGTATTGAATGAGCTATGTATATTAAGTTAAGGGTTCAATTATTAAAAATGTTTTACTCTGATTTAGTTCTAAAAGGTTTTTAAAAGAAAAGAAATTTTATTCCAAGCATGAGGGTTCACGTTCTAAAAGATGTTTTTCCAAATTATTAATTAAAAGTAAGAATTCCGCTGTTTATGAAAATTGGGGCGTGACAAGAGGCAAAGACCAAAATACCCTCCTATTGAGTGAGAGGGTATAAATAACTCTTTTCACACTTTCTTAATTTTCAAGACACATTTTACATACCTTTTCACACAACACCTTTCACAGATTCAATAATTCATATCTTGGGTGCTGACTTGATCGTCGGAGTGTCGACGCCTGAATCCCTTCCGGCCTGACTTTGTGCAGATCATCGGAGGAGGGAGTGCAGCAGTGGAGATATCCATCGATATTCAGGGAGCAGAGAACCAGTCTGTTGCTGAATAGTGGAAGAAAGGTAATGTTTCTATGATACTTCCTTTATTTGATTTAATTGTTGGGTTGGGTAAATTTTGACCCGATCAACTGGCACCGTCTGTGGGAATGTGTTTATGAGTTAAGACGTGAGTTTTGTGTTAGTAAAAATATGTTTCAAGGTGTTATATCTTTTCGGATCGATATGATTCCGGTAGCTTAAGCTAAGATCTCGCATGGTTATCTCTTAATATCGCTAGAAAATGTGATTGTAAAATCCTTGATTTTCATTTCATGATGAGGTGATAAGATTTGAATTCTGAAAGAAAATGATGAGGATCCCTATAAAAATATAAAGCCGTTGGAAAATGTAGAAGTCGTTATTACTATTCTAGTGCATAAAAATAGATTTCTCGAAAAAGGACTTTTGTTGCCTATGTGTATTTGTTTGAGTAGTTTAAATAAAAAAAGAAGGTGATACTATTGCATCATATTTTCTCAATGTTAGTACCTAATGACACTGAGGATGACAGAGATGGCTGATCCAACCCCCAGAATTTGGGATCAGAGTTCGAGGATGTGGCCAACACTCCGGCGAGTGCGGATTTACCAGTGGTCACAGCTCAGAGCACACCCGTACTGCCAGGAATTGAACAACCAGGCAGCTCTAACATGATCACCCTGACAGCGGATAGCCTTAAGGCCTTGATTCAGACAGCTGTGAATCAGGCCTTGACGAATCAGGCCACAGAGGTTATGGGGGCAGAAGGAGAACCCTGCTTTGAATACAGAAACTCCCCTAGATGGCGGGAGGAGAGAAAATTGGGCCACGGGCGTGTCTGAGGTCGAGGCGCTGATCGAGCCCCTGGCTAAGACCCAAAGTGGACCCGAACCTAGGGCCTGGAATGTGCCCAACACATTACCTCATCCAATGGAAGACATCCCAGAGGATGGGAATGTGCGAACCAGATTTGGCAGAGCAGCTGCCAGAGGGGGTACTGTGAGAGATGATAGACCAGATAACAGAACCAATATGGGAGAGACTAGAGACTCTCGATTGGTCGATTATGACGATGATTCTGAAGAGGTAGTTGAATCTACTGCGGTAGCCACTACTAATCGGGCGATAGCCTCTCTGAAATGAGAAATGGAGGAGATTAGAAAACAGTGTGAAAAGGTTGCAAAAACCGAGGGACATCAGGGAGGATCTCCCCTCACAGATGAGATTCTCCGTGACCCTTTACCTCCTGGGTTTAAGGCCCAGAACTATGAATATGATGGAACTTCAGATCCACACGATCATTTGTTAAGGTTTGAAAATGGGGTGCTTTTGCATCAGTATTCAGAGGGGGTAAAATGTCGGGTGTTTCTCACCACTCTCACCAAGTCTACCCAAAAGTGGTTTAGTCAATTAGCCGCTGGTTCAGTTCACTCTTTTACTGAGTTCAGCGATCTATTTTTGCACCAATTCGCAAGTGCAAGAAAAATAGCAACAACCTCTCTGTATTTGCTCAGTTTGAAACAAAAACCCCAAGAAAGTCTCAGAGCGTATATTACACACTTCAATGAAGCCACTCTGGAGGTGCCCTCTACCTCTGATGAGGTCCGAAATAACGCCTTGGCGCAAGGGTTGTTGGATGGAGATTTCTTTAAATCGTTAGCCAAGAGGCACCCTGCATCCTTTGATGAGGCGAGAAGCATGAAGAAAGAGGAAAGAGGGTCAGAAAAGAGGAAGGAGCCAGAGAAGAAAAGAGGGGGATCTGAGAAACATAAGAATGAGAAATAGAGGCCGCATCAGGAAAGATTTGACACTTATACCCCTTTGACGTTACAACCCGTTGAGATGTTAGAGATAACAGCGAATATCCCTGGGTTCAAATTTCCCGCTTCTGCCAGAAGAGGTCCGAAGAACCCTAGGTCTGACCACTACTGCCGGTATCATAATGATTAGGGTCATGAGACCAACGAATGCAGACATCTGATGGATTCTATTGAAAGACTGATTAGGGAAGGCCATTTAGTTGACTTTATAAAGAAAGAAAGAGATGGATATGGAGGAAAAAGGAAAGAATCTGGAGATAAGGGGAAGGAGCTAGTAGAGGCACCAAGAAGGCATCCAGATGGTGATTCAAATAGGGTCATGAAGGCATCTCTCAGAGTAGGAAAGCTTTGGGAGAGTGGGAATGTCCAGCAAGTAAGAATGGAGGAGGATACATTTCTGATTAAGTTTGGGGCAGAAGATGAGATCACTGGTCAAAGGCCACATAATGACGCTCTTGTGATAACAACAAAGATAGGTGGGTGCAGAATAGCTAGAGTGTTCGTGGATACTGGGTGTTCGGCTGATATTATGTTTCGAGAATGCTTTGAAAAGATGAATCTGAACGTAGAGCTCAAGCCAGTTGATACTGCCCTCTTTGGTTTCACAGGTGGGGTAATACATCCCAGGGGTCAGGTATCGTTGCAACTTAGATTGGTGGAACCACCTTTGTTTAGTGTAAAGATAGTTAATTTCCTAACAGTGGATGCGTCATCAACATATAATGTGATATTGGGAATACCAACCTTGAATTTGTTCCGAGCTGTGGTATCTACTTATTATATGAAGTTGAAATTTCCAGTGGGAACAGATGTAGCAGAGATCTGTGGAGATCAGTTATGTTCCAGAAAATGTTATATGGATACGTTGAGGGAAGTAGTTAGAGGCATGGGGCAGGTGTTTGCCAAAATCGTGTATGATTTCCACGCAAGTAAACGTGGTCGTTGTTGTCACGGCAAGTTAACCAAGTTAAATATCAAACACAGGGAAACGATGCGATATCAAGCAAGTATTCAGTGTCTAACAAGGTGGTTAGCTAGTGAAAGCAAGAAAGGATCATGGTTTCTATCTACTAGATCAAACAAGAAATTGTAAATCTAACTATCACCTCAAGGAAGTGAGCAAGTGTGAAGTGTACATGGAAGTAATCCTACTATGGTTCCTCTAGAATCCTATCCATCCTAGCATGCAAAAGATCTATTGGTGTCTTAGTCAAGCCAACTAGTGTCTAGATCTCTCTACAACACAAGGTAAGGGCTCTATTGGATGTCTAGATCTCTCTACAACTTCCAACACTCCAATTAAGAGGTCTTAGGCTAATATGCAATTCTCATTGGTCATACAAGCCAAATATCAAACACTTGGTATGCATAAGGTTCTTATAACTCAATTCTCATTTCATTGCTAAAACATATAAGTCATTCAATCCAATTTAACATCCCAAGCGTATAAGTCATTAATAAGAGAACTAATCCAACAAGATCACTAATTCATGCATAGAAATGTATCTTGAATCGAGAGAAGAATGTAGGAACAAACGGATCGAAATTCCGAAGGACGGATCAAAAGTTATGGAAGAAAGAAGATTGAATCTAACTAAGAACACACTAAGTAACTACCTAATTCTCTCTCTAAACTAATATAATATCTAACTAATGAATAATCCCCCTTTGAGAATTTATAGTTCCCACAATGCTTAGTCCAATGTGCCCTTCATTAAACGAGCGAAAATACGAAAATTGCCCTAAAAATCCGGATATTTTGCACTACTGTCGACCAAGACTTGAGTGGCTGTCGACCATGGTCGACAGCTTGCTCTCGCGGGGTGTGTTTTTGTTGCACAAGAGCTGGTCGCCTGCCGAGCAGCGATGGTCGCGCGCTTAGTCACTCGGAGGCTGCCTTTCCAGGGATCCGGTCGCGCAGAAGCTGCCTTTCGCTGAAGGAGTCCTGTCGAGCGAGACACTTAGTGTCGGTCGATGCACGACTTCCTCGTTATTGTCATATCTTGAGCTCTAAAACTCCGATTGACTCGATTCTTTTTGCGTTGCGACCCTCTCTTCAAGTTCTTCAACATGGAATATTAATTGCACCAATTGGCTAAACTCAAGAATTTCGGACTTTTCTCAAACTTGCTCATTTTTCGCCGATTTTGCTCATTTTGACTATAAAACATAATTTTCTAGCCAAAAAGGGTTAAATGCACAAAGTATATCATTTTATGGTCAAATATGAACATAAGAACATCAAAACCATATAGAAATGGATGCAAGAAGATGCAATTATGACCCTAATCACACCCCAAACTAGATTGTTGCTCGTCCTCGAGCAGCCAAGCGAGATAGGGGAATAATTGTATCAATGAAGCATCGAGCACAAGATCAATGCCATAGAATCATCACTCAATGTCTAGCAAATCTAAAATACAATATCATCCAATCATCTATCAAGATCTAATCAATAAGCATAATGTCAAATCAATGAGTCATGATCCTCACAGGATAAGTGTTTAGCTCAACCCTCAAGTGTTTAGGCTCACTCATACATCACACCACATACACATACTACCATAAGCTTGGCTCAAGTCTACATTCTCCACCACTTGTAATGACAAATCAATCACACATCAATGAGGACTTTTAAAGGTTGTAGTGTTGGCTCTTTGGTAGGGAAGGAACATATGAATAATAGTGACTAAGTATGATTAGTAAAGCATAGAAGGAATCATCATGTAGATCATATCTTCATGCAAATAGCAATCTCATCTTCATGCTCTTTCAAAATCACACTTCAAAGCATCAATCTTCCCTTTTAACAAGTTGTGATCATACTCACAATACTAAAGTCAAACTTGACAAAATTTTCATGAAAAGTCAACTTTTTTTTTAAGCTTTGCTAGCACTTGCCTTTGAACCTTTCTTCACAACAATCCATGCATACATGAATTTCTTTCCACCTTGGCCACCAATTTCTTCATCATATCACCATTCTACCTTCCTTCTTTTCACTCTACTAATCATAGGGACAAGAGAGTTCCAAAAAGGAAGAAAAATGGCTTAAAGTGTGGTTAGCCAAAGGAAAGAATAATAGGCACAAAATGGTGAGCAATGGATAATAATATCAATGGTAGGCTCATATGGCAAAATGGCTCAATATATATCAAAGAAAATGCCTCATATCATATCATGTGAAATCATTATCTAATGTAGTCTAAAACAAGACCAAAGCCAAGTTCTAGAGTATAATGCACATGTGTGGAACTCATATCAAAGAAACATCATATGTTCAAGATTGAAACGGGCATCATAGGCTCAAAACTCATGGGTGGTGATCAAGACTCATCTCATATAAAAAATGCTCAAATCAATGAAATCTCAAGAATCAAGAAATCAAAAATATCAAAGATAAGACAAGAATCAAGCAATGAATCCACTACACTAATCATGACTTTCAACTCATCCACACAACAACAAACATATCTCAAGCATTCACTACTCAAAGCAAGTAACAATATGGCCAAACATCAATAAGCAAAACAAAGGCTCACAATAAGCATACGGTCACAAGACATAATAAAGCACTAAAAATCATCAAAAGCATAACATTGCAATGAGATTGACGAAACGATCAAACCCCCCCCCCCCCCAAACTTTTTTTGGACCTAGGATCTAAAAAGATTGGCAAAAGTGAAGAAAAGATCATGCAATGCACCAATCAAAGCACAATACCACAAGAATCAACAATTAAGCACAAAATCGCAATCAAAAATCAAGCAAACTAATCCTAAGAAATGAAAGCAAATAGGGAGAGAAGTGTAAAGATATACCTTGAGTTGGGATTAAGAATAGGAGAGCAAATTGCCACTTACATGAGAATGTCCTTCTTGGCCACGTGAAAGAAAAATCTCCTCCTCACACCTTTCTAGAGCTCACAAATCACATCAATTATCATTGCAAATCAAAAATTTGAAGAACGAACACCCCCCAAACTTTTTTGGATCAAGGATCCTAAAAGTTTGGAAAAGAGTGATGAAAATAGGAATTGCAATGAATCAATAAAGGCATATATAAGCTCAACAAAACCAAGAAATCACCATATATAACTAGAGGTAATACCCCCAAATTAGGGTAAATCACATGCACCAACCAAGGTAAGAGACACACTACTTCATATGAAGCAAACAAAGCTATCTAAACTACAAAGCAAACCTAATAAGCAAGAAAAATTTTCAAGGATGGGTTGCCTCCCATCTAGCGCTTGGAATTAACGTCCCCTAGCCGGACGCACCAATGTTAGCTAAATGGCCAAGGATATTTGTCTTCCTTGCCATCCCACTCTAATCTCAAAAGCATCATGATTAAGAAAGAACGTAGGATTTCTAACCCATACCCCTACTTTCCTTATCAATTTATACTTGTAAGCAAATGCATTTTTTTCTTCATTTCTTCTCAAACCAATCCACCCCCATCTCTTACTATCAAAAATTTTCAAAAGGATTTTCAATTCAATCTTATCATTGATCAACTCTAGAGGCAAGACAAATTCACAATGAACAACTTTATCAATTAAAGCACAAGTGGAAGAGTCTAAGGGTTTAGAAATGCTTATTTCAATTGTAGTCTCCTCTTCCACTTTATTTGGTAGTTCTTCTTCCATTAAGCTCATGTCCATAAGTGGACATTCATCTTTCTCTTCATGTTCTTTCTCCATTCCTCCTTTTGAATCTTCTCCTTCCTTATCCTCCATTTCTTGTTCTTGATTCCTATCAATACAAACAAAGGAAGTATCATATTCATCATCATCATAAAGAGGATTAATTTCAAACTCAATATAATTGTAAAAAGGATTCATAAAGCTCTTAAAATTGGAAGTATTTTGAGCATGAGTAAATTTGATCTCTTCATAACCATCTTTAGCTTCTTCATCCTCTTCACTTTCTTCTTTTTCCTCTTCCTTTTCATACTCTTCTCTTTCTTCTTCTTCTAGTCCATCCTTCTTTTCTTCTTGATTCCTAATCAATATAGCATGAGGAAATTTATAAGCAGTATCATCATTAATAATAGGAATTTCATAGTCAATGTAAGCATGAGAAGGTTCAATAGATATTTGAGCTCCAATACAATTTACAATAGAAAGAGATTTAATCGTCTAATGATGATGATCATCTTCATCTTCCACATGCCCTTCTTCCTCCATTCTTTCCACTTTCCCTTTTTCTTTATCATGACCCCCATCTTCCTCCTCGTAATCGACTTGAATGCTCAATTGGAACTCCAAATTTGTGATTTGATGACTTTGAGACATGAACATTTCATCAAACTTCTTGTTTGTTTCCTCATATTCCCTTTTCCATTCCATTCTCATTTCTATCAATTTCTTAAGGATTTGAGCTAACATATCTTCCACATAGCTTGAAGAAGTGTCCTCTTGATGGAAAGTTATAGGAAGGTAAGGAGTGTAGGAGCATGTATAATCATGATGAGAGTAGGAATCTTGATATGACATTTCACAAATCTTATGGGCCTGTTGGGTCAATTCCCCCAATTGGAGCTCTAAGCTCTTGATTTGATCTCCTTGAGTTTTGACAATTTGATCAAACTTCACATTGTTCTCCTCAAAGCACCTTTCATACTCCCTTTTGATTTCTTCAAGTTGATTGAGGATGTATGCTAGAGTATCACTAGTATGACTTTGAGGAGTTTCATCATGATGGAGAGGCATAGGAGAGTGTAAAGTGTAAGAGTGTGGATCTTCATAGGAGTAGGAATCTTGAGATGTATATGAGTTAGAAGGATAAGAAACTTCTTGTGGAGGTGGTGGAATTTGGGTTTGGTTCCAAACCCTCATCATTATGTACTTTATACACTCATCTAACATGGAGATTTTATCGAAAGTGGTTGGGGTTTTAAATGGGTAAAGTTGATAAATGTATGGATTAGGAGATGATATATTTTGTGGAGAATACGAGCAATCGTTGTATTCGTCCATCTTCAATTGAGTTCACTCCTACAAAAATAAGCAAGTATCAACACTCACCAAGAATAGTCAAGAACAACCAAAGAAACAAAATAAAGAAAAGAAAATGTAAACAATCATCAACTAGCTTGACAAAGAGATTGTTTCCCCGGCAACGACGCCAAAAACTTGTTTGCCAAAATCGTGTATGATTTCCACACAAGTGAACGTGGTCGTTGTTGTCGTGGTAAGTTAACCAAGTTAAATATCGAACACAGGGAAACGATGCGATATCAAGCAAGTATTGAATGTCTACAAAGGTGGATAGCTAGTGAAAGCAAGAAAGGATCATGGTTTCTATCTACTAGATCAAACAAGAAATAGTAAATCTAACTATCACCTCAAGGAAGTGAGCAAGCGTGAAGTGTACATGGAAGTAATCCTACTATGGTTCCTCTAGAATCCTATCCATCCTAGCATGTAAAAGATCTCTAGGTGTCTTAGTCAAGCTAACTACTGTCTAGATCTCTCTACAACACAAGGTAAGGGCTCTATTGGATGTCTAGATCTCTCTACAACTTCCAACACTCCAATTAAGAGGTCTTACGCTAATATGCAATTCTCATTGGTCATACAAGCCAAATATCAAACACTTGGTATGCATAAGGTTCTTATAGCTCAATTCTCATTTCATTGCTAAAATATATAAGCCATTCAATCCAATTTAACATCCCAAGCAATCATACAAATCATTAATAAGAGTACTAACCCAACAAGATCACTAATTCATGCATAGGATTAACAAGAGACTAAATTCACCATAGTATTCATACAACCATGCAACAAGGAATTAGCCCATGGCTAATTGGAAATGAAAATCAACAATTAACAATCTAAACATCATGATTATGAATTAAAACAAGAGAATTAAAGGAAATCTTACCATAAGTGGATGAAAGGAAATACAAGCATCAAAACTTGAAAAGCTATCTCTAAATCCGGAATGCAAAATACAAAACTGAACCGTAGAAATGTATCTTGAATCGAGAGAAGAATGTAGGAACAAACGGATCGAAATTCCAATGGACGGATCAAAAGTTATGGAAGAAAGAAGATTGAATCTAACTAAGAACCCACTAAGTAACTACCTAATTCTCTCTCTAAACTAATCTAATGATTTAACTAATGAATAATCCCCCTTTGAGAATCTGATCAGAGTATTTATAGTGTCCACAATGCTTGGTCCAAAGTGTCCTTCATTAAACGCTGAAAATACGAAAATAGCCCTGAAAATCCGGATATTTTGCACTGCTGTCGACCAAGACTTGAGTGGCTGTAGACCATGGTCGACAGCTTGCTCGGGCGGGGTGTGCTTTTGTTGCACAAGAGCTGGTCGCCTGCCGAGCAGCGATGGTCGCGCGCTTAGTCGCTCGGAGGCTGCCTTTCCAGGGATCCGGTCGCGTGGAAGCTGCCTTTCGCTGAAGGAGTCCTGTCGAGCGAGACACTTAGTGTCGGTCGATGCGTGACTTCCTCATTTTTGTCATATCTTGAGCTCTAGAACTCCGATTGACTGGATTCTTTTTGCGTTGTGACCCTCTCTTCAAGCTCTTCAACATGAAATATTAATTGCACCAATTGGCTAAACTCCAGAATTTCGGACTTTTCTCAAACTTGCTCGTTTTTCGCCGGTTTTGCTCGTTTTCACTACAAAACATAATTTTCTAGCCAAAAAGGGTTAAATGCACAAAGTATATCATTTAGGGTCAAATATGAACATAGGCACTTCAAAACCATATAGAAATGGATGCAAAAAGATGCAATTATGACCCTAATCAGTAGGCGAATAGAGGAGAAGACCCCCACTGAAAGAGATTGAAGGTAGAGGAGATGAAAGAAGAGAAACCAGAGCTGAAAGTATGTCCTAAAGAAGAACTTATGCATGTGGAGCTGTTTCCTAACCAGTCAGGATTTATCACTCACATTGGTACCCAAATGGAGCATAAAGTGGCGGAGTCTGTCACTGCATGCTTAAGGAAAATGCTGATCTCTTTGCCTTTTGGCCAGGAGACCTTATAGGAATTGACCCGGCGGTAGCATTACACAGTCTGAATGTGAACCCAGAGGCCAGACTTGTGAAGCAAAAGTTGAGAAGGTTCGGGCCAGAGAAAGATAAAGTGATCCAGGAAGAGGTTCAAAATTTGCTAAGGGCAAAGCACATAGTGGAGGTTCAATTTCCAGAATGGTTGTCTAATGCTGTACTAGTAGCGAAGGGAGCTGGAGGTTGGAGAATGTGTGTGGATTTCCAGGATCTGAATAAGGCCTGCCCTAAAGATCATAATCCACTACCCAGAATTGATCAACTAGTGGATTCTACTTCTGGAAGTGAGTTGTTTTCTATGATGGATGCTTGTCAGGGATACCATCAGATATGGATGGATCGAGCTGACGTACCAAAGGTTTGTTTCGTAGTGTCCTGTGGAACTTACGGCTATGTCAAGATACCATTTGGATTGAAGAACGCAGGGGCCACATACCAGAGGATGGTAGATGTAGTTTTCAAGAAGTAGATTGGGAAAAACATGGATGTATACGTGGATAATATGCTAGTGAAGAGCATCAAGGCAGAAGATCATGCCTCTGATCATGAAGAAATCTTTGGAGTGTTGAGGACATATCAGATACGGCTTAATCCCGCCAAATGTGCCTTTGGAGTGAGGACAGACAAATTTTTGGGATACGTGGTAACCCCTGAGGGAATTGAAGATAATTAGGACAAAGTAAAGGCCATCCTAGAGATGCAAGCACCTAGAAACTTGAAGGAAGCACAAAAGTTTAATGGGCGGATAACAACACTAAGCAGGTTCATCTCTAGATCGGCAGAAAAAAGTTTACCTTTCTTTAGATATTGAGGAAGGGGTCACGATATGAATGGGATGAGGAATGCTAGAAAGCTTTTGAAGAACTAAAGGGGTACTTGGTGAAGCTACCACGACTGACGAAACCCTTGAAAGGGGAAATATTGTATATGTATTTTTCGGTGGGAAAAAATGCGCTAAGTTCTTTTCTCTTGCAAGAGGAAGGAGGTAAGCAATTGCCTGTTTATTAGGTAAGTAAAGTAATGCATGGCGCAGAGGTAAGGTATTCAGAGATAGAAAAATCTGCATTGGCGGTAATAACAACAGCTAGAAGGCTGAGGCCTTATTTCTTAGCTCACAAAGTGGTAGTGCGATCTCACATGCCACTACAAAGAATTATGGGAAGGCCCGACCTATCAGGATGAATGGTTAAATGGGCAGTTGAATTGGGGGAGTATGAAGTTGAATTCGAAGCAAGGACAGTCATAAAAGCGAAAGCCCTGGCCGATTTCATACAAGAAACTGTGCAAGGAAAGGAAGTTGGAACATGGGAGGTATATGTAGATGGCTCGGCTACTTCTGTAGGATGTGGTGCCGGGATCTGGATAATCACACCTGAAGGAGAGTGATGCGGGCAAAAATGTTGGCCACATCTAACAGATGATGAGAAGCGAGAAACGAGTTGCATCCCTGCAACAACTTCACTTGAATTCCAGGAGAGGGGCTGCGCCACTCTCAAATTCCAGGAAGATGATCTTCGTGATAAACTTCGTATAATATCAAGCATAACCTGCACAAAACCGAGCTGGAGGGGGCTCCGGTGTCGGTCCTCTGACGCTGAAGTTAGTAACGTATTCAACAAGAATGATATGAAAATATCTCAATGAAGTATACATTTATCAAAATAGAGAAGACGATAATTCTGATGATGTTCCCCTAGAAGGCAAATGAGGGTATATATATATCTCCCCTGTGAAGTGTAAAATGGTAATACTCATAGTGTTGTCCTAATTCATGTAGGACCACAAAATAGAATAATACTGCTAGGCAGCAGTTCTGGTGCAATATCCAACTCTGATCTCATTTTTAGAGTTGAGAACATAACTTTCTCCGTCTGTGGACTATAGGCATATGTCCACATATTCATAAATGTACTGTTTGCAATATAATCTACTTCTATCAGATTTCCCTTTTAGTACGCTTTCTGGCTCTGAAGAGTTCGGAGCTGGAACATAGCATATTCGTCAGTTTGTGAACAAGCGCCTAACCATTATGAGCTCTATATGAGCTGATCTAGGCTTATACTTGAGCCGACAAAAGATCCATCACTAACTCGGGATCGAGTATCATATGTCAATCTTTTTCTTATCACATCTCTCATCTCTGTTAGAGAGTGATTTTTTAATTTAGTGCACCTCTTTGGTCAATGTAGAGGATATTCACGTATTTCTTATTACAAAAGAATGACTTCTCACATCTGGTCCAACTCTGAGCCAGATTTGAGAAAAGGTTTTTCTCTATTGAGAGTTGTCCATATTCATTTCTCAGATATGAAAGCATGTGCATATTTTCCCCCATCAACTACTCCCCCCTATTCCAAATAAAATTCTCTTCTGGATTTTATATGGAATATGTACAGGTGCATTTAAAAAATGCTCTCACCCCTGCTTTTCGTCCATTAACAGATAATGTTATCTTCTTTCTTTTCATATTCTTAGTTCGCTTTTCCAGATATCAAGCTTCAAGCTTAATTTCAACATTTTAAATCCTCATGCCTCTTGGTCGATTGTGATCTCAAATGCACACATGGCAACTTCACTTGGGAGCAGTTTGTCAATTATCATCTTGCCAGGATAAGGAAGTTTCCTGACCTAGGTTAACTTTTCTATTTTTCTTTATTCTAATTCTGCATTAGTTTCTTTGTCCTCTTAGAAGTAGCTTGCCATTAATCAATTCGGACGTGACACTTTCTTGCCACTCTGATCTCTCAACTCATTAGTTCTTCCATTCAAAATTTATGTTGTAAAATATAGTCATTTTCAATCCCATATTAACTTTGTAGCGGATTTTGATACACTATCTCTTCATAAGACTGAAGATTTTGCTTTAAATTCTTTCAATCTTACTTTCTTTTCTTAAGTGAATAATCTCACTATCAACTCTCGGGAGTTCATGCGAATGCATACTCCCTCCTCTGTACTTCACTTCAGCTCCTGAAGTGAAGTGGATAATCTCAATATCAACTCTTGGGAGTTGATGAAAATAAGTACTCCCCCCTCTGGACTTCACTTCAGCTCTTGAAGTGAAGTGAATAATCTCAATATCAACTCTTGGGAGTTGATGCGAATGCATACTCCCACCTCTGGACTTCACTTCACCTCTTGAAGTGAAGTGGATAATCTCAATATCAACTCTTGGGAGTTGATGCGAATGCATACTCCCTCCTCTGGACTTCACTTCAGCTCTTGAAGTGAAGTGGATAATATTAATATCAACTCTTGGGAGTTGATGCGAATGCATACTCCCTCCTCTGGACTTCAGTTCAGCTCTTGAAGTGAAGTGGATAATCTCCTACGCAATCATCTCTGAAACTTAGTGTATGATTTCAGTTTTTTAGTTGTATTCAAAAAGTCCATAGTATGACTTCTCATCCTTGAGCTGTATGTTTACATATTCTCGTGTCTGCCCTCTGGTTATTTTGTATACCAGCTCCGGCTAAGGTTCTAATAATTATTCATGTTCTAATTTATGCTAAAGTTTTCATAAAATGTGAATGTGATTCATACTCACTTCTTACTTAGATTTACCGCTTGTAAATTTAAGAGTTGTACATCCTTTGTATTTTTTTAGAGATATCCTCTAAAAAATATCTTCTTGAAGATTTTCGTTATTCATAATCAGCTTCATATTTAGCTTCACTTCTTGAAGTTTCATCTCTAAATATAATGAGATCCACTAGGGCCAGAGATGTGATAATAGCTCTGGTCCTTTCCTCATTTCATTGTCATAATATATGAACATCTAATTTTTTCCCTCTCTTTTCTAAGGAAAAATTAGTTCAGACTGTGTTCTCCTCTTAGAGAATTCAAATCAGTAATCTTCTCTGGTACTTGCCTAGTGAGCGAAGGCATATCTCTTCTAATTCTGAGAAATTATAAATTTATCTTGCCTGATCGAGAGATGAAACAGGTCAACATCAAATTATCGTAGCAGTAAACGCTGCTTTATTTCCGTCTGAGTCACATCACATCAATCATAGTTACCTACATAGGAGTCTTTTTTTTCTTTTAATGTCGGCACTCATAGCTGATCTGTCATCTCTGGCAGCTATCATACCTCTTTTGTTTCTCTCACTGTTTTTTCTCAAGACATCTCTTAAGAAAAAAGATAATGTGTCGGGCGTGTTCTGACTATATTCTTTCTCTGAGCCATGTCATATTTGACTCAATAAGTATCATAAATATCCACTATGGTAGCTGCTCTACCCTCTTGTCGCTCGGCAGCTGCTCTGCCATTTTTGGTTCACATTGTTTTCTCTTAGGACGTCTCCAAAGAGAAAGAACAACGTGTCGGGCACGCTCGGGGCCCTAATTTTCCGAGCACATTCCAGGCCCTAATTTTCCGGACACGCTCTAGGTCCTAATTTTCCGGGCACATTTCAGGCTCCAATTTTTCGAGCACATTCCAGGCCCTAAATCAGATCTGGACACATTCTAGGCCTTAAGTCAGACCCGGGCTAGAGAAATCTGAGACTTACAGGATGTAAATCAGATCCGTGCTCAGAGAAATTTGAGACTTACGGGATGTAAATCTGATCCAGGCTCAGAGCAATCTGAGACTTACAGGATGTAAATCATATCCGGGCTCAGAGCCATCTGAGACTTACGGGACGTAAATCATATCCGGGCTCAGAGCCATCTGAGACTTACTGGATGTAAATCAAATCTAGGCTCATTGAAATCTGAGACTTACAGGATGTAAATCGGATCCAGGCTCAGAGCCATCTGAGACTTAGAGGATGTAAATCAGATCCAGGCTAAGAGAAATCTGAGACTTATAGGATGTAAATCAGATCCGGGCTCAGAAAAATCTGAGACTCACAGGATGTAAATTAGATTCGGGTTCAGAGAAATCTGAGACTCACAGGATGTAAACCAGATCCGGGCTCAGAGAAATCTGAGACTTACAGGATGTAAATCGGATCCGGGCTCAGAGCCATCTGAGACTTGCAGGATGTAAATCAGATCCAGGCTCAGAGCCATCTGAGACTTACAGGATGTAAATTAGATCTGAGCTCAGAGCCATCTAAGACTTACAGGATGTAAATCAGATCCGGGCTCAGAGCCATCTGAGACTTACATGATGTAAATCAGATCCGGGCTCAGAGCCATCTGAGACTTACAGGATGTAAATAAGATCCGGGCTCAGAGCCATCTGAGACTTACAAGATGTAAATCAGATCCGGGCTCAGAGCCATTTGAGACTTATAGGATGTAAATCAGATCCAGGCTCAGAGCCATCTGAGACTTATAGGATATAATTAATCAATTATACAACAAGGAGGCATTATACTAAATCTCAAAGAATTGGGTCATTATTTCATCTCTGATTTCTCAGAGATAATCATTTCGATACAGCAAGCAAACAATGCCTCTTTGTACATTTTCCATCATTTCATCATTCTTAGATCATGCTTTGACAATATATTTGTTGAAAGATATTTCACCACGCAAATTCTAAATGCAAACCGGACTCCATTCATAAAAAGTTATTTTAGAGATGGTTTTCTACAAAATATCTTAATTGTGAGGTTAATTCAATCTCACATTCATTTTTGGTAAACAATCATGCACCTAATCTTGCCTTCATAGCAGCTTTTCCTAAGCATATATCAGATGTTACACAAGGGTACTGTCACATATTTCTTAGTGCATATTCAACATGTTATTTTTCAAAATTGTCAAGAAAATAATTCTTATAGAGCTTCAAATACAGGTTTAACCATATATTCTTCACGACATCTCAAAGAGAGTCTATATTTGTGATTCCAAATAAATATTCATTGTATCTTCATGCTACACCAGCTGACCAAGAAATGTTGGCACAAATTTATGGCATGCTTCATGCACTTTCACCAAGTTTTTCTTAGAAAACTATCAAAGTGTATCTTCATAAACTTAATTCGTCTATTTCGTGTCTAGGATTGATCACTTCTGACATATCCAGCATATATTCTCATACCAGATTCCCATTTATCATATGAGCTAAAACATTTCTATTCAAAAGTGATTTCGATTAGCTTATCAAGCAATTCACTTTCTCAAGTAATATCTCAACTTAGATTCATATGAGGGGGGTAGATATACCTTTTTCAGGCTGTCGAATTTGCATCGACAAGGTCCTTTTATTAGCGGGCTTTCTTATCATTTCCATCATTCCATGCTATGAGATTTATCCTCCCATGCATCCCCCTCGAATTTTCACATTCATTCCGGTGTGAAAATCATAAGCATGTTTCCTCGTAAAAGACAACAAAATCATTAGTAATAAGTTAATTTCATATAAGGATAGTAAATCCCGGGTCATGCAATGAAGCAAACTTAGTGTCCCAATTATTGGACTAGGTTTTTCAAAAAATTACACCTTGCCAGTTCATTGTATCAGGATGCTCATTCAATTCCAAGCCTATGCTGTAATGCTTAAGAACCAATATAATTTCATGTGAGGAATCAAGTTTAGAAAATTCCAAATGAAAAATCAATGATTAATTAGTAAAATCATTTCCCGTTCTCATCTTATTTCTGATATTAACACGAGTTATCTTTATAGGATATATGCACATACAAATCACATATCTAATGCTTTCCATGGGCTCATTCACTTCTTAACCCGTAATTCATATTTCATGTGTGTATCCACAACAATCATATTTCATCATATATGTCATACCGTCCTTTGTGAAAAGGAAATGAAGTCAAGAAGTTACCAGCTTCCTTAAAGAATTCCTCAAGCTAGTAATAGGTTTAATATATTTTTCTTACCATTTGCGCATTTAGAGGCAACACCATTCTCAAAATTTCCTTCACTAAAGGTTCGAATTAAAAGCTTACCGCATGTGCGTTTCAACAAAGACATTCATATGTCAAAGTGTGTTATCATGCCCACTCATGCCAATTTTAAAGACATGTCACCCTTGTTCCATAAGGTAGTTCTAATAATAATTCGTCTCATCAAATTATTCCCTTGAGCACTTAATCAAGTATATGGTGAGCATGATACATCTTTTCCTACGACACATTTATTATCCTTAGTTTTCAGACTAAAAAGACAATCAAGGTCATCCCAAGCTTTGCATATTGCATATAATCAGTAGCCATCAATGAATCAACTTAATCAGATTTCATTAAACAAGGTAACAGGTAACACACCCATTCATGACTAATATTATGAACAAAGTTCCCACGAAACAAGACTCATTGTTAACCACAACAATGCCATTTCAGCAAGAAATCCATCGAATAAAGATACCATCAACGTCATCCATAAATATAAATATCAATAGCACCTACTATTTATCACTTCCATGGATTCATATCACTATTTCGTAAACATGGATATACTGTTTCAATGAGTAATTTCTCATGTGTAACTCATAATTTCATACCTCAGTGCTCATAACAAGAGCATCCATTTAATTGAGGCATAGCCTTGTTTCTGTGGGACGAGCATTTAATTCCTTCGGATTCCACAATTGGGCTGACCACATGAAGCGACACGCATTGGCGAAGCTTTGTGGTGTAGCAATGCTAATTAAAGAAACTGTTGTAAGCAGCTGTAGTTATTTCGTGTATTGGCATTCATTACCAACAGCTGCAAGCAGGGGGATCACATAACCAGCCCATGAAGGAACAGGGACTCAACTACACCTTAAATTAATCTGTCATGACCCAGATGGGTTTGCTTATAGCTCCATCGAGTTTTACTCAACATTAACTGGAACAAATCACTAAATTCATTGATACAACAGCAATCAAAATTTGATTCATTGTCTTATCAGTGAATAAGGCCTTGTACTACGCCAAACTCAGCAATACAACCCCATGTACCTGCATTAACAATGAACAGTGGTACCAAGGTTAATAGTGACGCTCCAGATTAGGAATAATCGCCTGCAATCGTGCCATGGAAGGAGCGACGCTCAAGGCTAAACAATGATCTGTCTACCCATTTGTGATGTAAAAGTAGGGTAGCAGGGTTTTTCTACCATGAACGCTCGGAAGCGAGTCAGGTAAATCGATTCAGTGCACGACTTCAATTGAGGAGAATTCAAACAGGGCCGTTCAGGAGAACGGCACCAGTGGCTGCAAAGACGGTGTGTTGGTCGTGTAACCAGTTCGCGCAGTGAAAGGGCCTGACACTCGGCGTCCGGCACCATCGCTAAGATGGTGCGATGCTAGACATGACCACCAGAATCGATGTCCGGTGAGCCGTTGGAAATGGTGATGTTCATCAGATTGCAGCGACGATCTGATTCGGGATCACGTAGCATTCCCAAATGTTTGCTAAAATTGGGATAACTCTTATCCCCCCCCCCGGAAATTTCTAGGGTTTTCTTTTTATCTTCCTCACCACATTGTGATTTGGAAATCTTCTGTAACAAAAACTGTATTAATCCAATAATACATGTTAAATAGAGCAGGTATTCAATAGAGAAATTCAAAATTCAAATTAAATTTGCTCAATCTCTTTCATAATTTTACTTATCTGGTTGAAAGGATTAGAATCTTTAAAACCTTTGTAAAAATCCTCACGTCTCAGTTCAGATTTCAAAAGGAAAAACTCACGCCAAAGCCCAAGTTTTCCCACAGACGGCGCCAGTTGATGCAGGCAAAAATGTCGGCCACATCTAACAGATGATGAGATGCGAGAAACGGGTTGCATCTCTGCAACAACTTCACTTGAATTCCAGGAGAGGGGCTGCGCCACTCTCAAATTCCAAGAAGATGATCTTCATGATAAACTTCGTATAATATCATGCATAACCTGCACAAAACTGAGGCGGAGGGGGCTCCGGCGTCGGTCCTCTAACGCTCAAGTCAGTAACGTATTCAACAAGAATGATATGAAAATATCTCAATGAAGTATACATTTATCAAAATAGAGAAGACGATAATTCTGATGATGTTGCCCTAGAAGGCAAAATGAGGGTATTTATATATCTCCCTTGTAAAGGGTAAAATGGTAATACTCATAGTGTTGTCCTAATTCATGTAGGACCACAAAATATAATAATACTGCTAGGCAGCAGTTCTGGTGCGATATCCAACTCTGATCTCATTTTCAGAGTTGAGAACATAACTTTCTCAGGCTGTGGACTATAGGCATATGTCCACATATTCATAAATGTACTGTTTGCAATATAATCTACTTCTATCAGATTTCCCTTTTAGTACGCTTTCTGGCTCTAAAGAGTTCAGAGCCGGAACATAGCATATTCGTCAGTTTGTGAACAAGTGCCTAACCATTATGAGCTCTATATGATCTAGGCTTATACTTGAGTCGAGAATAGATCCATCACTAACTCGGGATCGAGTATCATATGTCCATCTTTATTCTTATCACATCTCTCATCTCTGTTAGAGAATGATATTTTAGTTTAGTGCACATATTTCTTATTACAATAGAATGACTTCTCACATCTGGTCCAACTCTGAGCCAGATTTGAGAGAAGGTTTTTCTCTATTGAGAGTTGTCCATATTCATTTCTCAGATATGAAAGCATGTGCATATTTTCCCACATCAGAGAGGAACTGCAGTTCACTATGAAGTTTGAGTTCAAAACATCAAACAATGAGGCCGAGTATAAGACTCTGATTAGTGGAATGAGAATGCTTCATGAGTTGGGGGCGCAGAACGCAGTGAAATATTCGGATTCTCAGCTGGTTACTCAGCAACTGCTGGGAACATATGAAAAGAAGAATGAAAAAATGGTCAAGTATGCAGAGGCGGCAATACAACTGAAAGAAAAATTTGAGGAGTTACGAATAGAGCAGATCCCGCGGGAAAGGAATCAGAGGGATGATTATCTTGCTAAGATGGCGAGCTCCTCTGAAGAGGCCAGAAGAAGGATCACTTTAATTGTGGTGAAAGACCAAGTAACTAATTTAGAAGTGGGATCGATAGAGGCAGACACAGATTGGAGGTCCCACATTGTTCATTACTTGCAAACAGGGCAGAAGCTAGAAGGATATGAAAAGGTGAGAATGGCTGTATATGCCCGATTTTGCATGATAGGAGAATTCCTATACAAAATATCATATTTTACGAACTGTTGGATTATGTCCTCTGGGCGTACCGATCTGGTTTCAAAATAGCCATGGGGGAAACTCTCTTTAATCTAGAAACGAGAATATGGATATTTAACAGTTTTCAATCAAAAGACCATGCATATTATGTAAGCATGGCAGTATTTTATGAAATTCAATGAAAATCTCCCGGGAGTTGCGATCCACAATCCCGGGAGATATTATAAGAAAATTTTATCTTTTCAAGATAGGAAATTTTCAGAGGGGGAGG
>JAPKLY010001109.1:48858-67301 GCA_026898435.1 Prunella vulgaris
ACCTCTGAAAGTGTGAAGTAAGAAAATTTTATCTTTTCAAGATAGGAGATTTTCAAAGGGGGAAGAGCAAAAGTTTTTGCTCTTTGACCTCTTCGTGAGGTAAGAAAATTTTATCTTTTCAAGATAGGAGATTTTCAGAGGGGGGGGAGCACAAGTTTTTGCTCTTTGACCTCTGAAAGAGTGAAGTAAGAAAATTTTATCTTTACAAGATAGGAAATTTTTTCAGAGGGGGGGAGACATACATATGAACATAGTTTAGAAACAAGATATGACAAGAAAATGAAAACACCAATCAGATAAGAGCAAAAGGTAGCAGAATAAGATAATATCATTGTTAGGAGAGCACATGCGCTCTAGAAAACGCTGAAAGGCGTGCAGGCCTATATTAAAGGATAAGTTTGCAAAAATAAGAAAAATGAGTCATCAGTACTAAAATTAACTTTTGTCACCATCGCCCACACCGGGCCCAGAGGAAGGAACATTGGAAGCAGTAGCAGGATCGGAACTTGAAGGAGCACAGAGGTTGTAAAGCAGAGGCTGCGCAAGAGGAAGAGTAGGATCAAAAGAGCTGGAATCAGTCAGCATAAGAAAAGCTTTCTTCATCACGGGAAGAAACCAGGGCGTATCAACGGGAGCATCACGGTCGCCCTTGAAGTAACGAGAAGGAGTGACATCTTCCTTGGCCCGAGAAATATCAAGCTTTTTAGAAAAACCTTTCTCTTGCGCCTGTTTAACAGCAGATTTGAAACCAAGGCGAATGAAGTGGCTAGTATGAGGGGCCATATGCTATAAGAACATGGTGCTATGATGATAAGCATCCAACAGACCATCATGCATCTCCCTAAGGAAGTCTTGCCCAGCAGTGGTGTTGGTCCCAAATAAACAGAGACAGGTGTATGGGGGGGGGGGAATACACCTGTAAGTACAGATTTTTCAAAGAACAGATTACAGTGGACTTTCTTAAAAGCACAGGCCACTTATAAAATATCAGTGGACTTGTAGGTCGCCTTACAAGTAGCCTGAGGTTTTGATCAGTTTGAGTTTTGCTGCGGATTAGGAATTTTTAAATCACTTGAAGTAATTAACACACACAAAAGCATAGGAGACACAAGAATTTATAGTGGTTCGGAGTTAAACTTCTCCTACATCCACTTTTCCTGATTTAACTGGAGAATTCCGTAACCACAGGAATTCCTTGTTTTAGAGTGCCAAGGTGCACTGATCAAGAATAGCTCCTCCGGCTCTCTAGGATTTTCACTGAGTCCTAGTCCTCCCAGATTTCAGACTGAGACACTCCTCAGCTTACTCTCTTACTACTCACAACCTTGAACCTTACTTGGTTTGAGGGTTTGCGTCTTTCCGACTACGGTTGAGATAACCCTTTACAATGATGAACAATAGCTAGATTGGGTTATCTCAGTAGGCTTCTAAGATATTACAGTGTAAGCCTAATTACAAGAATGAATTCTAAGCAGTGTAAGCACTTGGGAAACTAGAGTGATTTTTAGTGCTTGAGTGTATGAGCTTTTCAGATTATTAGTTTAGCTTGTTAGTTTCCCGTACTTCGCTTCTTCTTCAACTCTTGTATTTATAGACTTAAATTTAAAAAACTATCCGTTGGAGAGATAGTTTCAAATTTAAGCTATTTTGGTGTACCAACGTTCTTGAAGATTTTCCTCAGATTTTGGATGGTTAAAGCTGTGAAAATGTAGCAGTCCAACGTTCCAAAGATCTTCTTCAGATTTGGGATGGTCAACTCTTAAGCATTAATATTTCATAGCTCATTAAATGCCTGCTTAGAGTTAATGCAGCCGCCTTTGAAAACTGTGCAATCCTAGGTTGTTGGTTGCTTCTGAACTTGGTACTGACAGGACAGTCTTTGTGTCAGATCCGTACATAGGTGGCAGCTTCTTATTGGCCTGTTCTTAATTGTTCCTCAGTCCACTCCTAACGGTTGCATTAAAGTCCTCTGTCTTTTCATCAGGTGACTTGGAACATTCTCTTTGCTGCATTTAACACTTCATTTATGTGTTGGCTGCTTCCTTCTTAAATGCTGAAAGCATTTAATACATTAGGTTACTTGTCTTCAGGGGAGTCCTTTCAGGCTGCTTTAGTCTTATGGGGTGAATTCTTCAGAAGGTGGGTGTATCTACTAATTCAACATCAGGCTAGTCTAGGATACATCAGGCCAGTTTCTATACATCAGACTAGTTTTTCAACAAAGTCGCCTGTTACTTTACAAACTTAGTTTCTATCAAAGCCTCTTAACACTCTGGGCTAGATTTCTAAGTCTTTATTAGTACATCAGGGGAGTCTTTGGGATTTTATCAAAATATTTTACAAGTCATTTCCCAACAATTTCCCCCTTTTTGATAAGAACACAGACTTACCCTGACTAGCTTATATCAGAAGACTTTTACTTAGCAAATTTTTAATTTTCTGAAGTTCCCCCTGAATTAGATACATGCATGTAGTTAAGCAATTTATAGCACAGTGCATAGGCCTAGCAGATAATGAGATATTATCTTGGGCTCAAAAATTTCATTAATAAGGAATTGATTACAGTTTACATAGATCAAACTATAATCAAAATACTACCCTGACCAAAATTAAACAGAACATAAAAACTTCCAACTGCTTCTCCTATCAGTGCACTTAACCTCACAGACTTCCAAAGGCTGGTTCCACCCCGTACTGCGCAAATACTCTCTTTGTCAGCTCCATTACCTCCTTGATGTGTCCTTTCAAACCATGCTGATCACAGACCAGCAGCCACTCATTCAAGATATCTTACATCCTGACTTCTCCACTGGCATCCATAGGGGGCATGAAGAGGATAGGACCGGGGGCTTTGAAAGGATCACCTCCACTGTGTTCTTCCCAAGAGTTCAGGATCCTAGGATACATGGCAGACCAGCTCTCCACCATCTTCTGATGAAATACTTCATCAGCCTCCACCCCAGCAAACTCTTCTGTAACATAGAAGGAGTACACAAACTCCCTCTTGGCTTCCTCCCAGGAGTCATTAATCTCCCAGAAACTCTTACTGGAGGATGAAAGCAAGAAGAAGCCAGGTTCCCTCACATAGATCATTGGTGGTGGGGGCTTCATAAATTGGCCACTTTCCATCAGCCGCCTCTTCTCTTCAGCTTTCTCCATGTTGTGTTCATCAAGAGACTTCCCTGACCTTATTGCCTGGGCCAAGGGACTGAGTGATGGTGGCCTGAAAAGATCCTCAGGGCTGGACCTTCTTGGGTCGACTTGGTGCAAGAGATGCGATTGGATTGGGATTTTCAACTGGAAGCTCCCTGACTTCCTCTTCTCCCTGATCAATTACTACCCTTCTTCTTTCGGTGACCTGACCCTCAGAACTACTTCCCTTTCTCAGCTCACTTCTCAGCCTCTTCTCTCTAAGTATCTGATCCTTGGCTATAGACAACTTGGTACTCCTTCCTGTATCAACCTTTCCTTTCTTTCTCTCATGAGCAATGGCCTGCTCCCTATCCTCCACAAGGCTGTCAATCTCCTGTCTGACATCTGCCACAACCTTCTCAGGATCAGGCTTCTTTCCTACTGATGGCCCACCTAGTGGCCTGATCTGTCCTTCTTCCCCCTTCTTGCTAACTCTTGTGGAGAGTTCAGCAAGAGCAATAGAGTGTTTGGCAGTGTCCTGCTCCACAACTCGCAGGTGAGTGAGACAGTCTTCCGTTTCCTCATTCAGAGCCCTTAATGGAGAAGTAACATTTATACCAAAGTCTACTAAAGGCTGCAACTTTTCTTCTATTATCAGGTTAGTGGCTGCCTGAGAGGGGAGAACTGAGAGTGCCTGCCTCACTTGGACTTCAATCTCTGCCTCGAGAGCCTCTTCCCTCTGTCTGATGTATCCATCCATTTTCTCCATCAGGCCACCTGCCATTGAAGTGATGGTGGCCTGCATCAGTCTTTCTCTTTCCTCCACATTCTCTTGCCTGACTGCTATCAGGGCTTGTGTATGGGCTTACCTTTCTTGATCCAGACTTGCTTTGAGATTGATTAGGGTCATAATTGCACGTTTTTGCATTCATTTCTATATGCTTTTGATGTGCTTATGTTCATATTTGACCCTAATATGATATAAATTGTGCTATTAACCCTTTTTGGCTAGAAAGTTGTGATTGTAGGCCAAAATGAGCAAAATGAGAAAGAAACGAGCAAGATCGAGAAAAGTTCAAATTTTATAGTTGAGCAAAATGAAGGAATTAATAGTCCATGTCGAAGAGCTTCAAGAGAGAGTCACAACGAAAGAAGAATCGAGTCGATCGGAGTTCTAGAGCACAAGATATGACAAAAATGAGGAAGTCGTGCATCGACCGATGCTAAGTGTCTCGCTCGACAGGACCCCCTTCCTCAGACGGCAGCCAACTCGTGATCAGATCCCTGGAACGGCAGGCATCGCGTGACTAAGCGTGCGACCACCGTTGCTCGACAGACGGCCAATTCTTGGGCGACAAAAGCGAATCCGCGCGACCAAGCTGCGGAGCAGCTTGGTCGACAGTCACACAGCTCTTGGGCGACAGAAGTTAAAAATTTCAAAAATTTCAGGGCTATTTTCGTATTTTCACGCGTATTAATGAAGGGCAACTTAGTAAATGATCCAAGGGCACTATATATACTTCCATCTCAGATTTTCAAAGGGACTTTTATCATTTTTCTTAGATTCACTTAAATCATGATATTCTCTCACTAGATTAGGAGAAGTTAGAGGTAGTTTCCAATTGGGTGTTTGTTAGGGTTATACTAGAAAGTATGATTTTACTTTGTATAACTAAAACTGAATCTTTGAGCTTTATCTGAAATAAATCTTTTATCATTGTGCTTTAGATAAATATGAATGTTATTTATTTATTGCAATCCGTTCATATAATAGTACAAGTTTACTATAGATAAATGTGGTGATCCCCGGATAACTCATAGCAAGATCACATTATCAGTTTCTTGTAACAAGTACTAAATTCACAACCTAGATGGGATTTGAACACCCCATTGGTAAACGGTTGATGTGTGATCCCAGATTAGCTTATCTTGACCAAGGGATTGCAGTAGTGCATGATGATGCATTGAAGAGGACCTACAGAGTGGTAATTCTTCCGTACTGATTTATGGGATGAAGAATTAGACCTCAGTGGTCGTTTATTTCTAAACCTCTGTCCCTTAAATAGGACTGTGTGTGATCCGTGCATGGCACTTTATTTTGTTATGGGTAGAGAGTCAATAAGACTCAATACTTTGCATCTTGGGTGATGCCATTGAGAACATGACAGTTGCTAAGATTTAATACAGAGGAACGTGTGCTTGGAAATTCTTGCATGATTAGTCCCCTTGGTGGGCTCTAAACATTCGTCATATTAAATCATGCAAGTGGAATTTGTTTCCGGTATGATGATAAAGAAGAGCTGCCCTTACTCCAAGGTTAAGATGTTAAATTAATTAAAGCGTTCAGTGGCTTGATTAATTAACGGACAAGAGAATCTTAAACACGGAAAATGAAGACCGGGAGCCATATGATTGTAATATGGGTTAAGATGGATAGTGCAACATTAATCCTATAGTGGAGTGAGATTAATGTTAATGGGTTGAATGACATTGGGCTCAATGTTAGAATTTAAGGCCCATTAGGAGGTCCAATCTTAATTCTCCTAAAGGCCCCTCAAGTAGCCCAATTAAATGTCCAACAATGAATAAGGTGATTAAAATAAAAGAATTAATTTTGGGCCCATTTAATCTTAAATTATCGAAAATAATTATACATTAAATTAAAGAGAGATTTTATGGAAAATAGATATGTATCTTGAATACAAGAATATCTAATAAAATCAAGATCTCATGGAATTAAATATATGATGTATTTTTTTCAAAAATTGGGGTGTTTAGAATATCAAGAATTGAATATTTAGTATTCAAGATTATCAAGATTAGAATATTTGATATTCATGATAATCAAGATTTGAAATATTAGATATTCAAGATATTTAAGATCTTGTATTCTCACTATAAATATGAGATGATACAAGACTTCATAACACATTATTATGAAGAGGTAATTTTCAAAAATTACCAGTCTTTGGGGCAACAAAATTATTTTTCTTTACTTGTGTTGTGATTGTTCGTGTGGCCTCCCACCGGGTGTATGAACAAGGACGAGGGAATACTTGAGAAGGCTTTTGGGTTGTCAAATTGAGGGTCTCAAGAAGGACGCCTTCAAGTCCATTGGTGACACTATCTGCCTATAGAAGATCTCAAAGGATGCTTTTGATCTCAACAACCTTGCGAAAGCAGCTCAACCAAATACGCCCTTTGTCTCAGAAAGTGTCTTTCACCAAGGAAACAAAGGACGCCTTTTGTGTCAGAAACTGCCTTTTCATCAAGAGGTATAATTCACTAAATCCCTTAGTTCCGCATGTTTAGGGCTTTACGTGATATTATTTGATCATATGTTTTGCATGCAAAGCCTGTTATTGGGTATACAATTATTTGATTTAATTATGTGTAAATCATGATATTAATCGTAGGCTTAAATTTGTATTTAGCGTAAATCTCGAATAGATCCGCGTTTAATTCCCCAACAACTGGTATCAGAGCCAGTTTCGGGCTCTATACGTTAAATTGTACTTTAAGTGTTTAATATTAAATTTGAAAATTGGATAGTAGAATTGCTAGATCTTTTTTGCAGGTATCCAATTGTCATGGTATTTAATATTTATTTATTTATGCATGCATGTATGATGATGCGGTTTTAAAATCCAATTCGTTCAGATCGTTTTTCCCGTGAGAAAATCCACGGGTAGACTAGGATGTTTTTATGTAGTAGACTAGTCTAGACGATAGGTTTATTTATTTTTCATAAATAAATTGTAACCGATATCGAAGATGAAGAACGGAGATTTTAAGGCCCGGAGACAAAGTTGGTGAAATTTTGTTGCGGTCGAGTGGGAGCTTAATCGAGACGGACGATAAAGCTTGAAGACGAACGGTGATTACGATATCTCGTACTCAAAATGAGAAATTAAACCATGACAATTGGATATAACATGCCAATTTGTTTAATTTGTTTTGATGCATGCTTTATTTATTTAATTTGATTAAATATTTGATTGCATGAATATCGTGATGAAAAATCTCAACTCCGAAAATTACTAAGTATGTTTTAAATATAATTCGGTATTTTATTCTAGATAATTAAATTAAATTATTTGACCTCCATGATTTATTTGTTTGTGACGTCTTTTGGCTACGCATTGGCAAGCGCCTCTCTCCCTATCGGATAGGCCAAAAGATAAGTTCACATGAACAATTTCCCAAAAGGATGATTGTGGATTATTATTAGTGGCGGTATTGACCCTCCCATCGAGTGGCTTGCTCAAAATGAAGTGATAATCCTGTATTTAGTCATGGTTAATACTTAGGTATAAAATTGGCATTTTATTACTTCCCATCGGAGTCCCTACCGATTTTATATGTTCAAGTGAGAGCCGACTATTAATTTTTTAAATTAAAAGTTTGTAATTGTTCTTGTTTGTAACTTGCTTAAATGTGTTTGCATAAACGTCCACACTCATCGTGGCTTATGAAAACTGTTTTAAGATGTCGGCCAATTTATGCTATGTATTTTTTTTAAGATTTTATACAAAGCATAATCGAAATTTATGATAATCTTTGCGAATCGATGTATGTATTGATGCAATGAATGTTTTATTTCAGTTCAGCATGTCATCTCCTTTTAATCCACTGTTTACGATACTTAAAGATAACAAATTGGAAGGTGAAAACTGTGTTGATTGGAAACGTAACTTATTTATTGTCCTAACCGCACAACAACACAAATGGGTTCTTGACACACCAAAGCCCCCTACGCTTACGGATGATGCGGATATTGCCGATAGGGAATATCATAGGGAGTGGATGAAATCCGATGAAATAGCTAGGTGTATCATCTTGGCTTCAATGTCAGATGTGTTGCAACACCAACACCAAGTCATGGAATCCGCTTCTGATATGATGCTAAACCTAAAAGAGATGTTCGCTCATCAGAATCGTACGACTAGGCAAATCACCATGCAAGATATGTTATCGCTGAAAATGGTGGAGGGAACGCCCGTAAGGGATCACGTTCTCAAAATGATGGGCTACCTCAACAAGTTAGAGGTACATGGAGCAGAATATGATGCGTAAACGCAAGTTGATTTTGTTCTCCATTCTCTACCGAAAAGCTTTGAGCAGTTCCAGTTGAACTATATGATGAATAATCAAGAGTTCACGTTGGCACAACTCTTGCAAGCTTTGGTATCGGCGGAGACACTTATGGGACACCAAACTCAAGTCTTGGGGGCAAGCGGTCCGACTTCTTCCGCACCGAAGGGTGGGAAAAAGAAGAAGAAGAGCAAAGGCCCGAGCCAAGCTAAGAGTAAGGTGACTAATGAGGAAGGGGTCAAGAAAGCTACCAAAGGGAATTTTTTCAACTGTGGTGAGAAAGGTCATTGGAGGACGGCCTGTCCCAAGCCAAAGAAGGCCGGGAAGAAAGGTAATTCTCATGCACTTGTTGTTGAAACTTGTTTGGCGGCGTATATGCTTCCCATTCGTGGGTAGTGGATACGGGAGCCACTGATCATGTATGTTTCACTTTACAGGGGTTCCGGAAAACCCAGAAACTTAGTGTGAATGAGATCCTCATCACATTGGGTGATCCTACGAGGGTAGCGGCTGTTGTAGTGGGAGACATGCACCTATTTTTTGAAGATAGAGTTTTAATATTAAAGGATGTTCTTTATGTTCCCAGTTTTAGGAAGAATTTAATTTCGGTTTCTAAATTGTACGTTGATGGATACTCAGTTTCTTTTAATAATATGGTTGTTATTTTTCGAAATGATGAGCTCATCTGTTCGGGAACATTAGTGAATAATTTTTATACTATTAAAAGTGCACACCACACACAAAATGCTTCTTATAACACATCGAGTATTTCTAAGAAAAGAAAATTTTCTTTAACCGTGAACGAAACACTTTTATGGCATCTGAGACTTGGTCATATTAATCTAAAAAGAATTCAAAGGTTGGTGGCGGACGGCTCGTTGGAGTCTCTCCATGATGAGCCATTTCCAACATGTGAATCTTGTTTAGAGGGGAAAATGACCTATAGGGCCTTCGGGGCCAAGGGGAATAGAGCTAGTGAAGTGTTGGAAATCGTTCACACTGACGTATGTGGGCCAATGTCGGTTCAAGCTAGAGGAGGTTTTGAGTATTTCGTAACTTTTACGGATGATTACTCAAGATATGGGTACGTTTACCTTATGCAGCGCAAATCGGAAACCTTTGATAAATTCAAAGAGTTCAAAGTCGAGGCCGAGAAACATAGGGGAAAGAGTATCAAGTTCCTACGATCGGATCGTGGGGGCGAATACCTCAGCAATGAATTGTTGACCTACTTGTCAAGTGAAGGGATTGTATCCCAATTGACCGCACCCGGTACCCCTCAACAAAATGGGGTTGCGGAATGAAGAAATAGAACTCTTTTAGAAATGATCAGATCCATGATGAGTTATTCGGAGTTACCCAAGTCGTTTTGGGGCTCTGCCTTGCAAACAGCGGCTCACATTCTAAATTTGGTGCCATCCAAATCGGTTCCTAAAACTCCCACAGAATTGTGGACCGGACGTAAGCCTAGTTTGAGGCACATAAGGATTTGGGGGTGTCCGGCATATGTGTTGGATAAGGAAGCCGGAAAATTGGATCCACGTTCGGAATTGAGGTTATTTGTAGGATACCCTAGAGGAACGAAAGGGGGTATGTTCTATAGTCCCAAGGACCAAAGAATCGTAATTAGTACGCATTCTAAGTTCTTGGAAGAAGACTATGTGAACAATAGAAAGCCCAAAAGTGAGATTACCTTAGATGAAATAAAAGGGTCTAATCCTATACCAAGGGTACAAGTTGATGTACCACGCGACACACCAACACAATCGGAGCCTCGTCGTAGTTGAAGGGTT
The DNA here is from genome assembly GCA_026898435.1 of Prunella vulgaris. NCBI lineage: Eukaryota > Viridiplantae > Streptophyta > Magnoliopsida > Lamiales > Lamiaceae > Prunella > Prunella vulgaris. The sequence goes on from JAPKLY010001109.1 coordinate 58,878, forward strand.
GTGAGACAACCCGAGAGATTCATGTTCGTGGGAGAGTCATCTGACTTAGTCCCCGGGGAAGATGAATTAGACCCATGGACCACGAAGCACTCCAAGACAAGGATGCAGATTCTTGGCAAACAACAATGAAAGCCGAGATGGGGTCTGTGCAAATGGATGTCAAGACAGCTTTCCTAAATGGAAGTCTTGAAGAAGAAATCTATATGCGCCAACCCAAAGGCTTTATTGTAAAAGGCCAAAAGCACCTTGTATACAAGCTTAAGAGATCTATCTACGGACTTAAGCAAGCATCGCGAGCTTGGAATCAATGTTTTGATCAAGTAATAAAATCTTACGGTTTTGATCAAAATGAATTTGAGAGTTGTGTGTACAAGAAGTGTGTCGGAACTGCCGTGGTATTCTTGATACTATACGTAGATGACATTTTTCTCATTAGAAACAATGTAGCGGTGTTATCAGACGTGGGGGTATGGTTATCAAATCAGTTTGATATGAAAGACTTAGGGGAAGCCGGTCATGACTTAGGGATCAAGATTACTCGAGATCGCAAGAAAAGATTGATCTGCTTATCGCAAGCTTCATACATAGACATTGTTTTGAAACGATTTAGCATGCAGAATTCCAAGAAAGGTTTTGTACCATTTAGACATGGAATTCATCTATCGAAAGAGATGTGTCCGAAGACACAAGAAGAGATAGATTGCATGAAAGGGATCCCATATGCTTCGGCAGTTGGAAGCCTCATGTATGCTATGCTATGTACAAGACCGGATATCTGTTTTGCGGTAGGCATGGTAGCACGATATCAAAGTAACCCCGGGAAAGAGTATTGGACGGCTGTTAATTACATTCTGAAATATCTCAAGCGAACTCGAGATAGAATGTTGGTTTATCAGTCAGATAGTCTAATACCCGTTGGTTATTCGGACTCGGATTTCCAATCAGATATAAATTCTATATAGATCTACCTCGGGTAATATGTTTCTTTTGGGGAAGGAGCCATGATATGGTGAAGTGTGCATCACTGATTCTACCATGGAAGCCGAATAAGTAACTGCTTATGGAGCAGTGAAGGAATCAGTTTGGCTCAAGATCTTCTAAGTGGACTTGGATAAAATTCCGAATTTGTCTAGCATTGTAATGCTAGGGCAGTTGCAAATTCAAGGGAACCAAGAGTCCACAAGGCCAACAAACACATTTAAGGATATACAATCTTAGACTAGAAATCATTAAGAGAGGAGATGAAGATATGGTAAAGATCGCATCGAAAGACGACCTAGTTAATCCTCTCACAAAGTGTCTTCCTCTATGTACATTCGATAGACATGTGGGAGGAATGGGAGTCAAGTGTGTTGCCAATCTGCTTTGAGTATAAGTGGGAGAAATTATTAGGACATGTGTAGCACATAGATATGTTGTAGTATACTTAAAAGAAGACTTTGAGTATAAGTGGGAGATTGTTAGGGTTATACTAGAAAGTATGCTTTTACTTTGTATAACTAAAACTAAATCTTTGAGCTTTATCTGAAATAAATCTTTTATCACTATGCTTTAGATAAATATGAATGTTTTTTATTTATTGCAATCCGTTCATATAATAGTACAAGTTACACACTAGATAAATGTGGTGATCCTCGGATAACTCACAGCAAGATCACATTATCAGTTTCTTGTAACAAGTACTAAATTCACAACCTAGATGGGATTTGAACACCCCATTAGTAAACGGTTGATGTGTAGATCCCAGATTGGCTTATCTTGACCAAGGGATTGCACTAGTGCATGATGATGCATTGAAGAGGACCTACAGAGAGGTAATTCTTCCGTACTGATTTATGGGATGAAGAATTAGACCTCAGTGGTCATTTATTTCTAAACCTATGTCCCTTAAATAGGACTGTGTGTGATCCGTGCGTGGTACTTTATTTTGTTATGGGTAGAGAGTCAATAAGACTCAATACTTTGCATCTTGGGTGATGCCACTGAGAACATGACAGTTGCTAAGATTTAATACAGAGGAACGTGTGCTTGAAAAGTCTTGCATGATTAGTCCCCTTGGTGGGCTCTAAACGTTCGTCATACTAAATCTTGCAAGTGGAATTTGTTTCCGGTATGATGATAAAGAAGAGCTGTCCTTACTCCAAGGTTAAGATGTTAAATTAATTAAAGCGTTCAGTGCCTTGATTAATTAACGGACAAGAGAATCTTAAACACAGGAAATGATGACCGGGAGCCATATGATTGTAATATGGGTTAAGATGGATAGTGCAACATTAATCCTATAGTGGAGTGAGATTAATGTTAATGGGTTGAATGACATTGGGCTCAATGTTAGAATTCAATGCCCATTAGGAGGTCCAATCTTAATTCTCCTAAAGGCCCCTCAAGTAGCACAATTAAATGTCCAACAATGAATAAGGTGATTAAAATAAAAGAAATTTTTTTGGGCCCAATTAATCTTAAATTTTCGAAAATAATTATATATTAAATTAATGAGAGATTTTATGGAAAATAGATATGTATCTTGAATACAAGAATATCTAATAAAATCAAGATACCATGGAATTAAATATATGATGTATTTTTTTCGAAAATTGGGGTGTTTAGAATATCAAGAATTGAATATTTAGTATTCAAGATTATCAAGATTAGAATATTTGATATTCATGATAATCAAGATTTGAAATATTAGATATTAAAGATATTTAAGATCTTGTATTCTCACTATAAATATGAGATGATACAAGACTTCATAACACATTATTATGAAGAGGTAATTTTCGAAAATTACCAGTCTTTGGGGCAACAAAATTATTTTTCTTTCCTTGCGTTGTGATTGTTCGTGTGGCCTCCCACCGGGTGTATGAACAAGGACGAGGGAATACTTGAGAAGGCTTTTGGGTTGTCAAATTGAGGGTCTCAAGAAGGACGTCTTCAAGTCCATTGGTGACACTATCTGCCTATAGAGGATCTCAAAGGACGCCTTTGATCTCAACCGCCTTGCGAAAGCAGCTCAACCAAATACGCCCTCTGTCTCAGAAAGTGTCTTTCAACAAGGAAACAAAAGACGCCTTTTGTCTCAGAAACTGCCTTTTCATCAAGAGGTATAATTCACTAAATCCCTTAGTTCCGCATGTTTAGGGCTTTACGTGATATTATTTGATCATATGTTTTGCATGCAAAGCCTGTTATTGGGTATACGATTATTTGATTTAATTATATTTAAATCATGATATTAATTGTAGGCTTAAATTTATATTTAGCGTAAATCTCGAATAGATCCGCGTTTAATTCCCCAACAGTGTTCTTAGATTTCCACTTACGATTTCTACGATTACTTTCGTTCTACCGCACGGATCATCAATCCGTTTTCTCCTGCATTCTTGTCATAGCTAAAGCTACAATTCTACCGTTCGATTTTCAATTTCTATTGTCAGATCATCTTTTAGCTTCTAGAGGTAATTTTGTATCTTTTCAATTTTATTGTAATAGGTAAATTCTTGTATACTCTTTACAACTCCTGCATAATGATGAATGTAGTTACTTCAATTTCTCTCTTGTTTACCAAATTAGCCATGGGCTAATTCCTTAGTGTGTTAGTGTATGACTCCTATGGAGTAGTGTGGTGTTTATGTTGATCTTATGAATGCTTGAGATGCTGTATGATCAATTCTCTATTTTGATGGTTTGTATGAATGCTTATTATGCATAATTGATTGTATGGGCCATTAGGATTTAGTCTCATACGAGAGTTGGGCTATTTTCCTAAATCTTCTTGTTATTAGGCCATTGCATGCTAAGTGTTTGTTAAAATTCCTAAGATAGTGAGAATTGTCTTAGTGAATTGGAAAGACAATTAGAGGCTCTTATGTGTATTTAGGGAGACCTATGCATGTTAGAGTGGCTTGCTTATTGGTTGTACAATACCTCAATGCATGATTAAGTGATACTTCACAACATGAAACATAGGATAGTACACTAATACACCTCTCACACAACTTGCTCACTTTGCAACCCAAGGTGATAGGTAGTTTACTTGTTTGACGCACTTGTAGACATAGATACCAACTCCCCTTTAATTGCTTTATGTTTTCGAATTTTGAACATTAATCTTACCTTACAATCACCCATCTCCCTGTGTTCGATAAAATATAAACTTGGTCAACTTGCTGCGACAATAATGATCGTGTACACTTGCACGTAGACACCTTTTGACTAAACAGAGATCATTAATTTCCTTGGATAGGTGCATCTCCATTTGATCTACATTACTTGACAAGTTAGTAATGAGTGTTAGGTTAGTGTCCTTTACCTGATCCAAGTGTTCATCAAGTATCTCAACAGACTGTTCCTCCATCATGATCTCTAGATTCTCCATCTTCCCAGTTAAAGTGGTTAACTCTGTCACGCCCTAAAATTTCTATAGCATTTCAAATCAGCGGAAGTCTCACTTTTAATTAATTATTTAATAGAAACATTCTTTAGAACGTGCACCCATTTTCTGCTAAGTAAAATTCTTTTCTTTGAAAAACCCCTTTTCATTTAAAGGCAAATAAATCAAACATTCACACTAAATAACTCATTCAATACGTCCATGAAGAACATAAAAAAATACGTACCTTGACAAACATTCATAACATATTTCAATAATATTCACTTAACATATTCATAGGAATCACAAAAGTAACATATAACATGCTTCAATAATATTCACATGTGAATTAAACTTATTCTAACATCATTAAACATGTAAGACAACAATTAAATCATGCAATAATACTTAAATAATTCAAGAACAGTAGCTGGTACGTAAAACTAACGAAAACAGCCTGGGTGTACTCATCAAAACTGATTGTGTATAAGAACAGTCAACTAACTAATACCAAATCCATTTTCTTTAATACTATTATCTTGCCAAATCATCTAAGACCTCTAAATACTCAAATAAATCATATTAAACATATTGCAAAGACTTGCCACGAAAATTCATCTTTAAAACACTTGATAAGCTCGTAAAACAAAGATAAAGGACTAATTTTGAGCTGAAACTTTAAAACGATTTTGCTCCTGGTTTTATGACCAAAATACTTAATATTTTATGACAAATAAACTGCAAAAATTTCGAAAATAAACTAGGCATAAATTCGGTAATTTGAAAACAAGAATTTTGAAGACTAGAAACACATAAAGGACTAAAACTGGAACCTCGACTTTCACTAGGTAAAAACTCCTGAAAATTTGTCAACATACATTATAAATCATGGCAAACATTCTGGTAAAACTTCATAATTTTTGGAGTTATAAAACTTAACTTATCGAACATGCAAACTAAGGACAATAACTAATTTTCTTAAGAACAATTAAACACATAAACTAACACTTATCATACACATAATATTCGAACCATCAGCTGCTAACATATTAAGTAAATTCATCAACTTAACTCCTAATAATCATGCAATTTAACACATAATCAAATAATAATACCTCATATAAATCCATAATAAAAATCCCATAAATCATCAAACCATAGCATATCCTAAATCAATCATCTACGTGTCCATGCACTCATCGAAATAAAACATGCAAACATCTAGTCTTGTGGCAAACATAAGGTGCCGAAAACATTAAATAAAATACTTGCAACTTAAATAAAAGCCTACTTGGAATTATTTAATTTAAAACTTCAATCCAATAACTTCTTCTTTCTCGCATCACATCCACCTTCCTCCGCATCGCCAATCTCGTCACCTTACTCTTGAAAATCTGAAAATATAATTCGGTGAAGGGGTGAGCAATTATAAAATAAGCACTCCGTGGGGATAGTTTAGTTCGAAGTCTAAATATAAAGGACACAATAACATGTAAACATACCCTTCTTTCTTAACATATGATACGACTTTCGTATCCATTCATTGATGATATAGCTGATCATCCTTAACATAGATTGATGGTATAGCTGACCATCCTTAACATTCATTTGACAATATAGCTGATTGTCCATTCATAGATTGATGGTAGAGCTGACCATCCATTCATATTAGCACATAAACACATAATTGCATCAAACTAAATATTTAAAAGTCGAACTATAGTTACCACTTTTCACCGTTTAAACCCCCACCTTTTCTTGACTTGAAAATAGAGAAGTGTTGTACGTTGGCTTGCTAATTCCTTGCTCTAAGAACTCTCGAAAATCTGCCCTCCTTCTACTTCTACAAGCTGCTGAAAAACTGGTCCTCTAACTTCAAAACATGGACGAATTTGGGTGCTATGGGTGGCTGCCGATTTCTAGGGTGTCTAAGGGTCTTGGGGACTTGATCAATACATATTTATAGAGTTGGAAAAGTATGGTTTGGGGCTGAATAAGGTGCTGGCCGAAATTGCAAGGAAAAGGCAAGAAAATTGGCCCAATATCTTGGTGTATCTCTATTTCCATACTTGGCAATTTATTTCCTTATTTAAAAGATCCTTACTAACTTTTTATTCTTGTGATACTTAACCTTCAAGCATGTATATTCTCTTGCATAAGAATATGACTTATTTCCATAAATAAAGATACTAGAAATCCATGTCTTATACTCTCTTAATTTTCAAAAATTCCTTAAAGTCTAAGACCCATTATTTTCGAAAATACTACTAATACTATCCCAAGTATTATTTAATCCTATTCTTGGTCAAATCCTCATAAAGTCAAATCCCTAAATTTAACTTCCTCAATTACTAACATGCCCTTAATGAATTAATACTTAAGGAAACACTAATCTTAAAGGACTAATACTATAACCTCAACAATAATATTATTCTTCTTTCCTCTAATAATTCAAAACTTAAGTACTATCATAAGAGTCCAATTAATACTAATTGGGACAACTAATACTAAGCAACCAATTTAGAAATACTAAGGCATAACAACTTAAAGGACTAACCTTGTACTCACACAAACTCACGCCTAAAACCAAATAATTAAAGGACTAAAAGCTGCTGCCTATGCGGGGTGTTACAAACTCTTTCTCCTCAGGCTTGTGCTCCACAGCAGCCTGGATAACTGTCTGGATTGCTCCTTCAATTTTTGCAACTGGTGTCTCATCAGGAGAGGGTACTAACTCCTTCTGAGTTCCCTGAGACTCAGGCAGTTTTTCAGTGGCCTGAGTTTCAGTGCCCTGACCCCAATGGCCTGGGGTATCTCCTGAGCTGCACTAGCCTGACCCTCCTCAGTAGGGTTGGCACATGCATCATCTCCATCCTTCTCCTTGTCATCAGTTGACTTGCCCTTGGGCCCTTCTATTATCCTTGCATCTTCAAACTTTTTGGCAACAAGTTTGCCAAACTCCCATTCTTGAAGAAGTACACTCACTTTTCTTACTTGTGCAAACTCAAGTACCTCATTTTCTTCCTTTCTCCAGAAGCTTTCACCTGTCCCTTCACAGCCTCCAAAAGCTCATACAAATACGCATCCTTGAGCTTAACAAGTAGCCTCACCCTCTCAAACATCTCTTTGAGGGTGGGATGGGAGGTCAGGGCAGGATATAGTTGCTCCAATTCATAGCATGCCTCCTCCTTCAAAGAGTCCAAGTAAGTGTACTGGACCTTCTCCTCATCAGCTACTTCCAGTGAAGGCAAAGCTTCACTAGCCTAAGGGACTGTGGGTAGTTCTTTGGTTGCACTTTCAGGCTGTTGAGAACCTTCAGTGGGGTTTTCAGTTGTTGGCTCAGTGGATGTGATTTTTGCTACCTCAGAGTACTTTTGAGAGTCCTCTGAGACTTCTTGACCTCCTCTTTCCTCTTCCTCAGTCTTTTCAGAGCTTTCTTCAGCAGACTCCTCTGATTCTTCCTCCTCATCAGCTTCCACTTCCTCCTGCCCTTCCTCAATTCCCTTGAGAGCAGTAGTGGCAAGTAAATGAATAGGGCACTTCATCCCCTCATCCTCTTCCTCAGTAGACTTCTCAGCAGATGAGTGGGTGTTGGAAGTCTCAGAACTACTGCTAATGGCCCTGATTTCAAAGAAAGCCTTCTTCACCAACCTTTCCTTTTTCTTCTCCAACTCCTCCTTGTGGGACTTCATTTTCTAACTGGGCTTTAAGGCCCTTTTCTTCAGGTTCAATGGTGGACTTTCCTCTCCAGATTCTTCAGGGACACTGGTGTTAGCCAAAATCGTGTATGATTTCCACGCAAGTGAACGTGGTCGTTGTTGTCACGGCAAGTTAACCAAGTTAAATATCGAACACAGGCGATATCAAGCTAGTGCAAGAAAACAATCATGGATTCTATCTACTAATCAAGCAAGAATAGTAAATCCTAACTATCACCTCAAAGAAGTGAGCAAGTGTGAAGTGTACATGGAAGTAATCCTACTATTGTTCCTCTAGAATCCTATCCATCCTAGCATGCAAAAGGTCTCTTGGTGTCCTAGTCAAGCCAACTA
>JAPKLY010001110.1:0-36569 GCA_026898435.1 Prunella vulgaris
TCCCATTCGTGGGTAGTGGATACGGGAGCCACTGATCATGTATGTTTCACTTTACAGGGGTTCCGGAAAACCCGACAACTTAGTGCGAATGAGATCCTCATCACATTGGGCGATGCTACGAGGGTAGCGGCTGTCGCAGTGGAAGACGTGCACCTAGTTTTTGAAGATAGAGTTTTAGTATTAAATGATGTTCTTTATGTTCCCAGTTTTAAGAAGAATTTAATTTCGGTTTCTAAATTATATGTTGATGGATACTCAGTTTCTTTTAATAATATGGTTATTATTTTTCGAAACGATGAGTTCATCTGTTCGAGAACATTAGTGAATAATCTTTATACTATTAAAAATGCACACCACACACAAAATGCTTCTTATAGCACATTGACCATTTCTAAGAAACGAAAATTTTCTTCAACCGTGAACGAAACACTTCTATGGCATCTAAGACTTGGTCATATTAATCTAAAGAAAATTCAAAGGTTGGTGGCGGATGGCTCGTTGGAGTCTCTCCATGTTGAGCCTTTTCCAACGTGTGAATCTTGTTTAGAGGGGAAAATGACCAAGAGGGCCTTCGGGGCCAAGGGGAATAGAGCTAGTGAAGTGTTGGAAATCGTTCACACTGACTTATGTGGGCCAATGTCGGTTCAAGCTAGAGGAGGTTTTGAGTATTTCTTAACTTTTACGGATGATTACTCAAGATATGGGTACGTTTACCTTATGCGGTGTAAATTGGAAACCTTTGATAAATTCAAAGAGTTCAAAGTCGAGGTTGAGAAACATAGGGGAAAGAGTATCAAGTTCCTATGGTCGGATCGTGGAGGTAAATACCTCAGCAATGAATTTTTGACCTACTTGTCAAGTGAAGGGATTGTATCCCAATTGACCGCACCCGGTACCCCTCAACAAAATGGGGTTGCGGAACAAAGAAATAGAACTCTTTTAGAAATGATCAGATCCATGATGAGTTAATCGGAGTTACCCAAGTCATTTTGGGGCTATGCCTTGGAAACAGCGGCTCACATTCTAAACTTGGTGCCAACTAAATTGGTTCCTAAAAATCCCACAGAATTGTGGACCGGGCGTAAGCCTAGTTTGAGACACATAAGGATTTGGGGGTGTCCGGCATATGTGTTGGACAAGGAAGCTAGAAAATTGGATCCACGTTCGGAATTGAGGTTGTTTGTAGGATACCCTAGAGGAATGAAAGGGGGTATATTCTATAGTCCCAAGGACCAAAGAATCGTAATTAGTACGCATTCTAAGTTCTTGGAAGAAGACTATGTGAACAATAGAAAGCCCAAAAGTGAGATTACCTTAGATGAAATAAAAGGGCCTAATCCTATACCAAGGGTACAAGTTGATGTACCACTCGACACACCAACACAACCGGAGCCTCGCCGTAGTGGGAGGATTGTGAGATAACCCAAGAGATTCATGTTCGTGGGAGAGTCTTCTGACTTGGTCCCCGGGGAGGATGAATTAGACCCATGGACATACGACGAAGCACTCCAAGATATGGATGCGGATTCTTGGCAAACCGCAATGTAAGCCGAAATGGGTTCTATGGATAAAAATGAGGTGTGAGAGATTGTTGAGCCACCCAATGGGGTAAAACCCATTGGATGTAAGTGGGTCTACAAGAGAAAAAGAGGATCAGATGGGAAGGTTGAGACCTTCAAAGCTAGACTTGTGGCGAAAGGATATACTCAAAAAGAAGGGATCGATTATGAGGAAACCTTTTCGCCGGTAGCCATGCTTAAGTCAATCCGTATTCTCTTGGCGATAACTGCACATCTTGATTTTGAGATCTGGCAAATGGATGTCAAGACAGCTTTCCTAAATGGAAGTCTTGAAGAAGAACTCTATATGCGCCAACCCAAAGGCTTTATTGAAAAAGGCCAAGAGCACCTTGTATGCAAGCTTAAGAGGTCTATATACGGACTTAAGCAAGCATCGCGAGCTTGGAATCAATATTTGATCAAGTAATAAAATCTTACAGTTTTGATCAAAATGAATTTGAGAGTTGTGTGTACAAGAAGTGTGTCGGAACTGCCGTGGTATTCTTGGTACTATACGTAAACGACATTTTGCTCATTGGAAACAATATGGCGGTGTTGTCAAACGTGAGGGTATGATTGTCAAATCAGTTTGATATGAAGGACTTAGGGGAAGCCGGTCATGTCTTAGGGATCAAGATTACTCGAGATCGCAAGAAAAGAATGATCAGCTTATCGCAAGCTTCATACATAGATACTGTTTTGAAACTGTTTAGCATGCAAAATTCCAAGAAAGGTTTTGTACCTTTTAGACATGGAATTCATCTATCGAAAGAGACGTGTCCGAAGACACAAGAAGAGATAGATTGCATGAAAAGTATCCCATATGCTTCGGCAGTTGGAAGCCTCATGTATGCTATGCTATGTACGAGACCGGATATCTGCTTTGTCGTAGGTATAGTAGCACGATATCAAAGTAACCCCGGGAAAGAGCATTGGACGGCTGTTAAAAACATTCTGAACTATCTCAAGTGAACTCGAGATAGAATGTTGGTTTATCAGTCAGATAGTCTAATCCCCGTCAGTTACACAGACTCGGATTTCCAATCAGATATAAATTCCACATAAATCTACCTCGGGTAATGTGTTTCATTTGGGGAAGGAGCCATGATATGGTGACGTGTGCATCACTGATTCTACCATGGAAGCCGAATAAGTAACTGCTTATGGAGCAGTGAAGGAATCGGTTTGGCTCAAGATCTTCTAAGTGGACTTGGATAAAATTCCGAATTTGTCTAGCATTGTAATGCTAGGGCAGTTGCAAATTCAAGGGAACCAAGAGTCCACAAGGCCAACAAACACATTTAAGGATATACAATCTTAGACGAGAAATCGTTAAGAGAAGAGATGAAGATATGACAAAGATCGCATCGGAAGATGACCTAGTTAATCCTCTCACAAAGTGTCTGCCTCTATGTACATTAGAGAGACATGTGGGAGGAATGGGAGTCAAGTGTGTTGCCAATCTGCTTTGAGTATAAGTGGGAGAAATTATTAGGACATGTGTACAACATAGATATGCTGTAGTATACTTAAAAGCAGACTTTGAGTATAAGTGGGAGATTGTTAGGGTTATACTAGAAAGTATGCTTTTACTTTGTATAACTAAACTGAATCTTTGAGCTTTATCTGAAATAAATCTTTTATCACTGTGCTTTAGATAAATATGAATGTTATTTATTTATTGCAAACCGTTCATATAATAGTACAAGTTACACTATAGATAAATGTGGTGATCCCCGGATAACTCACAGCAAGATCACATTATCAGTTTCTTGTAACAAGTACTAAATTCACAACCTAGATGGAATTTGAACACCCTATTGGTAAACGGTTGATGTGTAGATCCCAGATTGACTTATCTTGACCAAGGGATTGAACTAGTGCATGATAATGCATTGAAGAGGACCTACAGAGAGGTAATTCTTCCGTACTGATTTATGGGATGAAGAATTAGACCTCAGTGGTAGTTTATTTCTCAACCTCTGTCCCTTAAATAGGACTGTGTGTGATCCATGCGTGGCACTTTAATTTGTTACGGGTAGAGAGTCAATAAGACTCAATACTTTGCATCTTGGGTGACGCCATTGAGAACATAACAGTTGCTAAGATTTAATACAGAGGAACGTGTGCTTGGACAGTCTTGCATGATTAGTCCCCTTGGTGGGCTCTAAACGTTCGTCATACTAAATCTTGTAAGTGGAATTTGTTTCCTATATGATGATAAAGAAGAGCTGTCCTTACTTCAAGGATAAGATGTTAAATTAATTAAAGTGTTCAGTGGCTTGATTAATTAACGGACAAGAGAATCTTAAACACGAGAAATAATGACCGGGAGCCATATGATTGTAATATGGGTTAAGATGGATAGTGCAACATTAATCCTATAGTGGAGTGAGATTAATGTTAATGGGTTGAACGACATTGGGCTCAATGTTAGAATTTAAGGCCCATTAGAAGGTCCAATCTTAATTCTCCTAAAGGTCCCTCAAGTAGCCCAATTAAATGTCCAACAATGAATAAGGTGATTAAAATAAAAGAAATATTTTGGGCCCAAATTAGTTTGTATTTTTCGAAAATCCACAAAGAAGTTCTTGAGCCATACCGCCTCTTTCGCTGCTTCACAAGCAGCTACATACTCGGCTTCCATGGTAGAATCAGCGATGTATCTCTGCTTAACGCTTCTCCATGTCACGGCTGCACGTCCCAGACAGAACACACTACCCGAGGTAGACTTTCTTGAATCTAAGTCTGATTGGAAATCCGAGTCCGTGTAACCGACGGGGATTAGACTATCTGACTGATAAACCAACATTCTATCTCGAGTTCGCTTGAGATATTTCAGAATGTTTTTAACAGCCGTCCAATGCTCTTTCCCAGGGTTACTTTGATATCGTGCTACCATGCCTACGGCAAAGCAGATATCCGGTCTCGTACATAGCATAGCATACATGAGGCTTCCAACTGCCGAAGCATATGTGTTGGTCCCGAAATGAGTATAATCAGTGTATGGGGGGAATACACTGATGTTAGATTTTTCTGAAAGATTCAGAAAATACTCTAACACACTCAGTCAGGATTTCCTGAATTACTCAGTATGCTGAATGTCCACAGGGGAAGCAGGGACCGTTCAGTAATGAGTCTGATAAGCTGAGTGTAAGTAAAGTGCTCGGAAGCTCAGTAGAGATAACAAACCTACTGACCACTCGGAAGCTAGTCAGTTGGACTACTATCTCAGTGAGCTAGAGTACGTGCGGAAAGTGAGCCCTTAGTTTCTACTCGTTTTAGTTTCTGAAAATGTTTTCTCTGAGTTTGCTTAGTAAATTGGTGGTTAAGGCTGAGTGCACAATATTAAGATTCAAGATGATTGATTCAGTCCTGAATATAAAATCAATGCAGAATGTTCAGTTTAGTGTGATGACAGTTATGATCCTGAACAAGAATGTAAATCAGCACACAAGGGTCTTTTTAACGTGGTTCGGAGATAACCAACTCCTACGTCCACGACCTGATTTAACAGGAAGCTACCCTCAAAACCCTGAGGATAGGTACTTGGGTTTTACGTGCCAAGGGACACGGATAGCCAACTTCCTCTCTTAGGAACTGACCCCTGGGCGTTTTACAAGTCCCAGTCCTTCTAACCAACCAATCTCACACCTTGAGTGGTTTGGTATTCTTGGTTTCCAACTAAGATAGCTCTAGCAATACAAAACAATGCTAAATATTATAGCTATCGATCTAAGCAAATACAGAGTGAATCCTACTACAACACTAGGGAAATTTAATTGCAGAGTGTTGCTTATAGTATGCTTTGAGTGCTTGGATTCTTGAGAGCTTTCACTTGGAAATTTCCTGTTAGCCTTGAATGAGTGCAAGACTCTCCATATTTATAGTCGAGATTCAAAATAGATCCATTGGAGGAGATCTACCCAAATCTTTCCTATTTTAGGGTGGTTGCAGGCTAGATGTACTGTTGACCTAATCACCATGCTTAATCTGGTAATTTTGTCCCGCCGCTTGCAACTTTGAGACGTATTAAATACCGCATTAAATGCTACGCAGACTCCGTACATACGTGTCAAAAGATCATTGGCTTTCCGTTTAAAATACGTGTTGACCTAAATTGCATCAGGGGTTTTGGGATCTAATCAAAATACTCAGATTGTCCCAACAATTTCCCCCTTTTTGATGATTCCAAAACCCTTAAGCAAATTCCTATTCATCTATACAAACAACTGACCTAGTCAGTGAAATAGGTTCAGTACCTTCTGACAAACTAGGCACTTAGTCTATAAGATGAAAACAAGGAATGTGTTAGTACAGTTCTTGATAAGGATACAGAAAAGTAAATTCAGGAGTCAACAAGAAGTTGTACTCAGGAAAATAAAATAACTTCATTGATTGATATAAGATTTACTGTTATCCTGAAGCTATTACAAATTCCTGAACAACTAACTCCTGATCTAATCTTCATCCTTATTCCAAGTAGCTTGAGGAATTTCATACATCTCCAAGACTCGGTTCAGGACCTGCTTCATCCTGTTCCGATCACCAACGGCCCCGACAACGCGTTCTACCCTGACGACTTCTTCAAATATTGCTTTCCGGTCCAGTTGCTTGGAGTTTCTGAAGAGTGGAGGAGGATACTTGATGAATTCCGGAGGAGTGATCTCTACACCTTCAGTGTCAGCATTTCTGATGATTTCAGCCCAGAGATCCGGATGCTCCTGTGCCATCCAGTGATGGAGTATGACGTCTTTATCTTCAGATTGATCGTCCCATAACCCCACCACATAGAATAGATAAGCCTACCTATTCCGGATTGGAATCCATACTTCCAGCATCTCAATCGGGATGAAATCCTCCACAAACTGAAGTGGAGGAGGACCTTGACCTGGATTGACCACCATCTTCCTCTGAGTCTTCATTCGAGATCCAGAAGGCACATATTTCTTCTTCTGAACCTGCGAAGTCAGGTACTCATTGGACTCTTTCAATCGTTGGATCTGACTGAGTAGCGAAATCTCCTTCATCTTCGCTAACTTCTCCGCCTCAGTCATCAACATCTTCTTTTGAGTGGTCATCCCAGGGTGCATTTGTTCCTCCATCTCCGTATACAATGGTTCCAGGGCAGGATCTTCAGAGGACCTCAACCTCTTTGGATCTGAGCCTTCAGCAGCTTCGATGGCAGCGACGAACCTGGTCCTTTTTCTGTCCGCAGCTTTCAGTTCAGGGGGGAAGATCTTCTTCTTGGCTTTTCCAGCAGTGATTTGCTTCTTCCCTTTCCCCTTTTTGGCATCATCGTCGTTGATATGGCTAACAACCTCGTTTACTGACTCCGCCAACAGGCTGAACTGACTGTCCATCTCAGTCTGCTTAGCCTGAATTTGCCCAACTTGCCCGGCCATCCCTCTCAGTCCAACACTGAGCTTATCAACAGCTGAATTGTGTTCAGCCTTCAGCTGTCCTTCGAATTTCGACATTCGGTTGTCCAGGGCAGAGGCAATCTCCATTTTCTCTTAGTTGGACATTTCACTCAGCAGCTCCGCCTTCAGTTTAGCCTTAAGCTTGGCCAGCTTTTCATCAACCAGTTGATCAACCTTCTCAGTCAGTTGTTGATCAAGAAAAGTGGCAAGCTTATTCTCTTGCTGAGTTTGTGCATCAGAGACCATTTGATTGCAACTCTGAATGGCCCCTTTTGCTTGCTCAGTAATAACAGTGAGATCTACTGAGTGTTGTGCCTGAACTTCACCGAGAAGGTCGATTGCAGCATGCATATCCGTACCCATCTCGTTCAGATCTCGATCCAGCCTATCCATCTTCTTCTTCAGAATTTCAGAATTTGAACCGACCCTACTTGTTTTTTGCTCAACGAGGATTAGCCTTCTGTGAAGATTGGCAAGGACTCTGGGGTGATCCATTTTCCTTTTACTCGGACCAGACCTGTTGGACCCTCTCCTGAAGCCTCCGCAGTCCCGGGTCCCAGGAGTGCTTCATCGGCCGGTGCACTGACCCCTTCAGTGCCACCTTGCTGAATGTCATCAGCAATCATAATTACTTCCTTCTCCTTCTGAGCTTTCAAACCAGACTGATCCTCCCCTACTTCTTCTTGCTCGGGCTAAGGATAGATGCAGTGGACAGTTTTGATAAAGTCTACCATCTTGATCAAGTGATGTAAGGAACTTACCTCAAAATGATCGAAAAGAGCAGCTTCAGAGTCAACCATTTTGTCCCATCCTCTCGATTCTCTGAGCTGACTTAGTTCAGGCCAAGTGGCATTCCTGATCGTGGCGTAAGTGCAAAGTTGCACAACCGCCTCCTTCTGAGCATCTGAGAGGTCAGGAAACCTCTTTTCCACCATTTCCGCAGCCATTCCCCTTGCCACAATCTCAAAATCAGGCAATGTGTTCTCATCAGGCGCAGGGAATGGCCATGGGACTTCAACCTGAACCTCTTCAGCAACCTCCTTCTCAACTCCTTCTACCTGAGCGGGTTCCCCCTGATGCTCTCCCGAGTGGGCCTCCAAGGCTTGATATGTTGATGCAATGTTGAGGATCAGTGGATTCGGATCTGGGGATGCAACTTCCGGAATGGCAGAGATGGGAGCAATTTTAAGAGCAGGTTCCCCCTCCGGCGTTGCATGCTGAATCACTTCTTCAGCAGCCTTCTCTTCCACAAGCTTTTTTTTTCGCTCCTCTGACCCCGAATATAAAAATTTCAGCTTCTGTTGCTTAGGTCCAGAGGGCTTGGATTTGTCCTCCGCTGGCTTCGCAATAAGGGCCCCTGAAGATTTGCTCGTCTGTGCCTTGACTCCTCCAGTCGTGCTCGCCTAAGCCTTCTTCTTCTGGGTTCTTAGTCTCTTTTTTGTGCCAGCATCACCGGAGTAAGCTCTGAAGAGGTCGATTTTCGCTGGAATCTCGAGTGATTGAGCCTGATCCACGTCACCGAGATCCAAGGTTTCCAAGATCAGAGAAATCTTGGTGCCAAAGTGCATCTTGGCCTCAAATGTCGCCTGACCCTCCGGCGAGTACTTGATCTTGTTGGTCTCAGCTACCAGTAGATGGAGAAAGTAATCCTCCCAGTGAAAGTTGTGCATTGAGGCATCTGAGATTGCCATCATGGTATATAATTTCGGTCGGGAGATCTATTCCAACCCTCCAGCAATCCCCATCACCCCTTGACTAGTCAGGTCGAAAAGGTGACGATTCTCAGTCCTCAGGACGGACTTGTTCAGACCCAACTTTAGGACCATGTCTCCATCGCAGAGAGACTGGAGATAGTCCTTCTCAGTCACAAACCCGTAGTCGATAGGGCTTCATCCAGAGTGGGGAAGATTAAACACCTCCTTAATCTTCTTCCTAATGTTGAGAGTGACCCACTTCCTGGTCATCTCATCTTCACCATTCTTCCCTTTTACGCAAGAGGTCAGCGGAATGCAGGTCTCCCACTCCTGAGAATCCTTGTTCTGCGCCATTTTGATGTAGAAAGCAGCAATAAGGCGAGGATGAAGTCTCTTGGGTTTTGCTGTGATAAACTGTAGAAGTCCTGCCTTTTCAAAAAGTTCTTTCACAGGCAGAATGTCAGGATGGTTAGAAGTGAAATCTCCCAACGTTTCGAAGATGGAAAAGATTCCCGAAGAACGAATCTACAGAAGGTGAAGCCATAGATAAAGTTGAAGATGTGAAGGAAAGCAAATAGCAGAGAGAAATATAGCAAGAAAAGATTTAAGTGCGTAAAGATCGCAATACCAAAAACTTCTCTTATATATACAAAAATTCAGTTTTAATCGGATGGCTCAGAAAATAAACACTTATGAGATTCAATGGTCAAGATTAAGAGGCAAGATGCATGGAGCCTCTTCGGTTTTCAATAGTAATGAGTTAAAACTTTATCGAAAACTGTTCCCGCCCACTGTGCATTAAATGCGCGTCAGAGCTTGTCCGTATTTAATTCAAATAATTTTCATTGAAGAATAACTGGATATTAAATGAATGGCTAGGATTAAATGACAAAATAATTTGATTTGACAAAATGGCAAACAATATCAAGGATGATGCAAGCAAGATAAGATGACTAGATATAAATCGGGAAACATACCAGTCAGTCAGATTTGTATTCTGACTGATACCACATGTGACCTATCAGGGTGACAAACCCTGAATTCAGTGTCCTAAAACATAGTCAATCTATACTGATATCCTTTTCATACTGAATGTTCCCCCTACAACCATTCACATTCTCTCTGAGATTCCTTCATCCTGAGTCCTAGTTAGTCATTCCCCCTGACCTTGCGCATTCTGATTAGAGATTCAGATTGAATCTCCTAAGCCTGGCTCAAGGAGTCCTAACTCTACTGATAACTCAACAAATCTGGTTTCAGGCAAAGCCTTAGTCAAAATGTCAGCTCTCTGTTTATCAGTAGGGACTCTCTCCATCCTGATGTCCTTCTTTTCAACATGATCTCTGATAAAGTGATGCCTGATGTCTACATGCTTACACCTTGTGTGTAAGACTGGGTTTTGGGATATGGTAATGGCACTACTATTGTCACAATAAATTGGGACTTCAGTGGCCTCAATTTGGTAGTCTCTCAGTTGCTGTTTCAGCCAAAGGATCTAAGAACAACAACTGCCTGCCGCCATATACTCAGCCTCAGTAGTAGACGTTGCAACACTGGTTTGCGTCTTAGAAAACCAAGAGATCAGTTTACTCCCTAGAAACTGACATGTGCCTGTAGTTGATTTCCTATCATGCCTACAACCTCCATAATCTGCATCTGAATAGCCAGTCAGTTCTAGATTGTCATCAGAGGGATACCAAAGTCCTAAATTGACTGTACCCTTTAGGTATTTCAATATCTTTTTGGCACTCTCTAGATGACTTTTCTTTGGATCAGACTGATACCTTGCACAAACTCCGACTGCATAAGTGATGTCAGGATGACTTGCAGTCAGGTACAATAAGGATCCTATTAGTGCCCTATATTCAGTCTGATTTACTGAGACTCCTTCTTTGTCAGGATCCACCTTCTCATTTGTGTTCATGGGAATACGTGAGACTTTGCTGGACTGAACTCTGAATTTCTGAATCAAGTCCCTCGCATATTTAGACTGATTAATGAAGATTCCAGAGTCAGATTGCCTGACTTGGAGACCCAGAAAGAAGTGCATTTCTCCCATCATTGACATCTCAAATTTCCCAGTCATCAGCTTGGAGAATTTCTCACAAAGCTTCAGATTAGGAGATCCAAATATTATGTCATTCACATAAATCTGAACCAGAAGAATGTCCTCCCGTTTGGATATCCGGAAGAGGGTCCTGTCCACTGTTCCTTTCACGAACCTGTGGTCTATCAGGAATTGGGAAAGTGTATCATACCAAGCTCTCAGAGCTTGCTTCAGGCCGTAAAGAGCTTTCTTCAGGTGATATACCTTGTCACCAACTTCGAACCCTGGAGGTTGCTCAACATAGACCTCCTCGTTCAGTACACTATTCAGAAAAGCACTCTTTACATGCATCTGATACACTTTGAACTTCTTGAATGTTGCATATGCCAGAAATAACCTGATTGCTTCCAACCTTGCGACCGGAGCAAAGGTCTCATCATAGTCGATACCCTCGGCCTGAGAGTAACCCTTTGCCACTAGTCTGGCCTTATTCCGGACAACAACATTCTTTTCATCCCTCTTGTTCTTAAAAACCCACTTGGTGCCAATAACATGTTGACGCCTAGGTCTCTCAACTAACTCCCAAACCTGATTCCTCTCAAACTGATTGAGCTCATCCTGCATGGCTAAGATCCAGTTGGGGTCAGCAAGAGCTTCTTCTATGCTCTTAAGTTCCTGATTACTCGGGAAATAACAAAACATAGCGCTTTCGCCAAAGGACAACCTCGTCCTGACCCCCTCATTGACATCACCAATGATATCAGCCAATGAGTGATCATCTAGCCACCGCCTCCTGCTGACGGCTGCATTGGGAGCTACTGACTTCCCTTCGCCTGATCCTGAAATATTAGTCTCGACAATAACAGGCAAAGAAGCAGAACGAGCAAGAACAGGGGATACTGAGTCATTTTCTGAGGGTTGGGCAACATCAGAGACATTGTTTCCCCCTACAGTGTTGGACTTAGTAACTGTCACACGTGCAGAAGCATCATCACCGACAGTACGTACCTCAGTTTGAGTCTGTCCCTCCGTCTGAGACTCAACATTCTCCGAGGCTGGGGCTTCCTGAGGGTTGCCCTGAGGTCCATCCTGATCTTCATCATCATCATTCCATCCTTTGGGAGCACTGACAAGTTTGATCTTAAATTCAAGATTTTTCAGGCTCAGTCTTGTTACTCTCTTGGTAACCCCCTCAGTGTCAGGACTTGGAACCTGTTTTCTACGCACTGATGCAGTCTCATCAAACAAAACATGAGGTGTTTCCTCCACACAAAGTGTCCGACAGTTATACACCCTGAAAGCTTTACTGACTGAGGAGTATCCTAAGAAAACTCCCTCATCAGATTTGCTATCAAAGGCTTTCAGCTGGTCTTTTCCATTTTTCAGGATGAAACACTTACACCCAAATATATGGAAATAAGAAATGTGAGGCTTCCTCTTGTTCCAAGTTTCATAAGGTGTCTGAGCATGTTGTTTGTTCAGCATAGATCGGTTCTGAGTGTAGCAAGCAGTATTGATTGCTTCTGCCCAGTACTTCTTGGGCAGTCCTGACTCAGCCAGCATGGTCCTGGCAGCTTCCTTCAGGGTCCGGTTCCTTCTTTCAGCTACCCCATTCTGTTGAGGGGTCCTGGCTGCAGAAGTCTCATGAGTTATACCATGGTTAGTACAAAAGTCAGTTATAATAGAGTTTATAAACTCTGTTCCTCGATCTGATCGGATCCTGACAATGCTCTGACCCTGTTCAGTACTCAATTGCTTGAGTAACTCCGTTAGCTTGACCTGAGTCTCCTTCTTGTTCAGCAAGAAAATAATCCATGTGTACCTGGAAAAATCATCAACAACAACAAGGGTATATTTCCTACCATTTATGCTGACAGGAGTAACTGGACCAAAAAGATCCATGTGCAGGAGCTGAAGCACTGTGACAGTTGAGAAGACTTCTTTCTCTTTGAATGAGGCTTTGGTTTGCTTGCCTTCTTGACATGCTCCGCACACGTGGTCTTTGCTAAAAACTTCATTAGGTAGACCATCTACAAGAGAAAGTCTAGAAATTTTGTTAATAATCTTGAAGTTTAACTCAGGCGTTTATGCCAAAGCCAACTGAGCTCAGAGGAGCTCTTAGCGACCAAGCAAGTTTCAGGAGGGCTGCTCTTGATGTCAGCAAAATATACATTGCCCCTCCTGACACATGTAATCAGAACCTGTAGCATAGATTTGTCCTTCACAAGACACATGTTAGATGTAAATTCTACACTATATCCTCGGTCACAGAACTGACTGACCGAGAGTAAGTTATGTCTCAATCCCTCAACATATGATACATTCAGTACACGGACAGAGCCAATAACAAGGGTTCCGAATCCCTTGGTGAAACCCTTAGAGTTATCACCAAAGGTTACCTGCGGGCCTTCCTGAGCTACATAATCCTAAAGGAGATCACAAAATCCGGTCATGTGCCTGGAACACCCTGAGTCCAAGTACCAGTCCTTCATCAGATCCTCCTTCTTCTTCTTGTAGCCCGCAGCGACCTGAAAAGAATCAGGCCTCAGGTACCCATCTCGTATTTGGTCCTACAGAGTCATCCATACCCTTCGGGATCCAAATTTGTTTGACAATTCTGATAGCATCAGAAGTGTAAACCTGTCTCACAGAAACATCAACATACACAGTCTTCTTCCTTTGTGCCTGGGAAGTTGAGGGTGTATGGGTGTCAGCCTGAGGTTCAGGAGCCCTGGATTGATTCTTGGGGGCGGGCCTACTGTTCCTCCTTGGCCTGGGTGCATTGGGCTGAGGTCTGTCCTGAGAAGGAGCAGCTCGGGCCTGACCTCTTGGCACTTGAGGTCTGGCCTGAGTGTTATCTGAGTCAGGTCTCCGTTGCCTTTCAGAGGCCACCTGGTTTGTCCTTCTCCTTTGAGGATTGGGACGCTCCTGATGGGCTCTGTGCCCTGCCTGAGGAGTCTGGACCTCAGTAGTCCTTGGCCTTGCCTGAGTCCTCCTCTGACCGGAGTTCCTTCCACCCTGAACATTCTAAGGCTGAGCCTGAGAAGTGCTAGGGGCGGAATTCTTTCCAGCTTGAGGATTCCTAGGCTGAGCTTTGGAGTTCCCTTGGTCTGTCTTCCTCGACTCAGGATGAGGAGCCTTGGCCTTTCCCTTAGGTTTTGGCCTTGGTTCCTCAGTCCTTTGCCTGACAGGTTCAGCAGGCATTTTCTCCTTCCCTTTGCCTTTATCCTGACGAGCAACACTTGGGCTCTTGTCGTCAGTTTGGGCAGGGACAAACTTCTTCTGAGAGTTGCTCCCTGAAGCACCTCTCTTCTTCTTGCCCTTTGGGTCTTTAGAGGCATCATAGCCTAACCCAGCTTTGGCACCATCGGTATGCTGAGAGAAACTTGTTAACTCATCAACCACTAGGGAAGACTCGTGTAACTTCTTCAGCTTTTCCTCAAGTTGCCCATTCTTTTGTTTCAGGGTCTCATTTTCAGTGGTGTATTGAAGCACCAACTCTTCGTGAGCTTTCTCTTCTGAGATCAGCTCAAGATCCCAAGCAGTTTGCTCAGCACAAAGGCTAGCTTGCCACTCAGTTTCAAACATCACTCTTAGAGCGATTTGGTTAATCATCAGTTGTTCCTGAACGAGGAACAGATCAGTGTCACGAGTCTCAATCAGAGAGCTAATTACACCTTTCAGTCTTTACACTTCCAGTGGAGCTCCATCATGATTGTTTCGAGCATGAAGCAGCTCTTCCTGAAGGTGTACTAATCTGAGGGCTTCCTCAGTATCTCTCACTCTGAGAGACTCAGTTAACCGATCATTTTCCCCACTCAGCTGTGCATTCACATCCACTGTGTGAGTATGAGTCTCCTGCAGCCTTGAGAAGTCAGCCATCAATTGCTCTAGAGCGAGCTGAAGGTCGAGTTCTCCTGCTGAGTCTGAGCTAAGCTCAGGTGCGTGGTCAGAAGAAGAGGCAGAAGAACATACCTCATCATCTGCCATCAGACAGAGGTCATCATACTCCTCATCGGAGAAGAGTTCAGGGGACCGGCGTCCTGGGCCATCTGAATCTGAGGAATCCTCAGCAAGCATAGCTCTCCGGTCTGATGCCCTGAGCTCTCTCTTAGCTCTTCGATCCTCTCGCTCACGAGCACTGAGCTCTGGACAATCATACTGATAATGTCCGGTCTTCTTGTAGTGGTAGCACTTGTCTACATCAGAAGCAAACTTCTTGTCAGTGTACCTTTTATCTAATGACTCCCTCCTGCTCCCTGATGATCGTTCAGGTTTGGAGCTGGATCTTCTGGGCTCATCATCTCTCCTCTTCTCATCTCTGCGCCGCTCAGGCACATCACGATCTCTCCTGGAATCTGAACCCCCCCCTCTCTTATCTTCGGGGGCTCGATCTCCTGGGGTTGGAATACCTGCGATCACGACTGTCAGTATAAAATTTCCGAATCGAGAGTTCAGTTTCTCGAAACGCCGTGCCATCAGGCTGTATTCCAAGGCCAACTCATCCTTGTTCATGTCCTTCAGAGACTTAGAGCCAGATCCATCCTCAGGCTCAGGAGTAGCTTTAAGAGCCACGCTCTTCTCCTTTTCAGGAGTCTTCTCCTCACTGACTTCCTCACTGACAACACCCTTCTTCTTCCTCTTATTGAGGTCGAACTCCAGAGCCTTAAGCTCAGAGAATAGGTGAGAGTGAGTAATGTTGGTGAGATCCTGAGTGTTCTTTAATAAGATCACTCCTGTGTCCCATCTTTCAGGGAGACAATTCAAGATTTTAGAAGACACCTCCCTCTTGGGAAACTCCTTCCCAAGGGTTGCTAGCTCGTTCATCATCTTAATGAACCGAGCTTCCATCTGATCGATGGACTCTCACTCTAACATCCGGAAGGCCTCAAACTTCCTGATTGCAAGATCTCTCTTGTTCTCCTTGATCTTTTCTGATCCCTCACTCATCTCCCTCAAGGAATCCCAGATCTCCTTTGCCGTCTTCAGGTGCATGAGCCTGACCGAATTCTCGTAAGAAACGGTGTGGAGTATAATGTTCTTAGCAACATTATCCAGTCCGATTTGCTTAATCTGATCAGAATTAAGTGCGGACCTCTCCACTTCTTCATCTCCGGCGGCCGGAATAGGAACATTGCCAGCAATGGGCCAGGTTGTCTGAAGATTCCTCATGAATTTGATCGGACCTTGCTCAATCACCAAAGGCATCTGATCATGGATGGAATAGAGATGTGCGAGTACCCTGAATTTCCAATAGTCATAATTATCAATAGAGAATTCAGGAAGACTGTCTTCAAGGCGCTTAGAACTGGATGCCATGTATGTAGGTTTTTAGAAACAGATCTATTCAGTTGACCACCAAAAGTTTCTCCTCAGAAACTGTTGGTAAACAAAGTCAGTGGTCTTTTGAACCACTGCTCTGATACCACTTGTTGGTCCAGAAACGAGTATATTCAGTGTATGGGGGGAATACACTGATGTCAGATTTTTCTGAAAGATTCAGAAAAATGCTCTAACACGCTCAGTCAGGATTTCCTGAATTACTCAGTATGCTGAATGTCCACAGGGGCAGCAGTGACCGTTCAGTAATGAGTCAGATAAGCTGAGTGTGAGTAAAGTGCTCGGAAGCTCAGTAGAGATAACAAACCTACTGACCACTCGGAAGCTATTCAGTTGGAGTACTATCTCAGTAAGCTAGAGTACGTGCGGAAAGTTAGCCCTTAGTTTCTACTCGTTTTAGTTTCTGAAAACGTTTTCTCTGAGTTTGCTTAGTAAATTGGTGGTTAAGGCTGAGTGCACAATATTAAGATTCAGGATGATTGATTCAGTCCTGAATATAAAATCAATGCAGAATGTTCAGTTTAGTGTGATGACAGTTATGATCCTGAACAAGAATGTAAATCAGCACACAAGGGTCTTTTTAACGTGGTTTGGAGATAACCAACTCCTACATCCACTACCTGATTTAACAGGAAGCTACCCTCAAAACCCTGAGGATAGGTACTTGGGTTTTACGTGCCAAGAGACACGGATAGCCAACTTCCTCTCTTAGGAACTGACCCCTGGGCATTTTACAAGTCCCAGTCCTTCTAACCAACCAATCTCACACTCTGAGTGGTTTGGTATTCTTGATTTCCAACTAAGATAGCTCTAGCAATACAAAACAATGCTAAATATTAGAGCTATCGATCTAAGCAAATACAGAGTGAATCCTACTACAACACTAGGGAAATTTAATTGCAGAGTGTTGCTTATAGTATGCTTTGAGTGCTTGGATTCTTGAGAGCTTTCACTTGGAAATTTCCTGTTAGCCTTGAATGAGTGCAAGGCTCTCCATATTTATAGTCGAGATTCAAAATAGATCCGTTGGAGGAGATCTACCCAAATCTTTCCTATTTTAGGGTGGTTATAGGCTAGATGTACTGTTGACCTAATCACCATGCTTAATCTGGCAATGTTGTCCCGCCGCCTGCAACTCTGAGACGCATTAAATGCTACGCAGACTCCGTACATACGTGTCGAAAGATCATTGGCTTTCCGTTTAAATGGCTAGTTGATCTTCTGACATTTGTCCTTCCTCGTACATTCAGTACTATGAGTCTCTTGTTCATAACGCAGCCTGAATGTTTGTTTTTATCAGAGTCTTGCTGACATTCTCTTTGTCTCTTAGTCTCATAGCATAAATAACCTTTTTTCTTTGGACTTACATGATTCAGGTAAACTGAACCAATGCCTAAGTCAGGTCTTATGTGCATTCAGCACAGCCTGATAGGTAATTCAGCCCAGTATGTGTAACCTTTTTGCTTTGGACTTACATGATTTAGGTAAACTGAACCAATGCCTAAGTCAGGTCTTAAGTGCATTCAGCACAGCCTGATAGGTAACACTTACTCTTCACTGACTAAGTTCTGTCCTGAGTATACTTAGTGTACGCAGTAGAAACATCAGCTAATGGTACTTCAAGATTGACTTCAGGACGGATCATCAGGCTTCGTTCTTCAGCTTCAGTTCAGGCAATCTTCAGCAAGACTGACTCTGACTTCTTCAGGATGGATTGCACATCAGACTTCAGTAATTTGGGTCGATTCCAATATTCTTCAGTCTTCAGCACGTTCCCCCTGAACTGAATTCCTAACCTAACTATCCTGAACTAGACAAACCTGAACAACTGTACTTAGGCAAATTCATCAGGGGTTTTGGGATCTAATCAAAATACTCAGATTGTCCCAACAATATGGGATGCCTTTCATGCAATCTATCTCGTCTTGTGTCTTCGGACACATCTCTTTCGATAGATGAATTCCATGTCTAAAAGGTACAAAACCTTTCTTGAAATTCTGCCTGCAAACCATTTCAAAACAGTGTCTATGTATGAAGATTGCGATAAACCGATCATTCTTTTCTTACGATCTCGAGTAATCTTGATCCCTAAGACATGACCGGCTTCCCCTAAGTCCTTCATATCAAACTGATTTGACAACCATACCCTCACGTCTGACAACACCACCACATTGTTTCCAATGAGCAACATGTCATCTACGTATAGTATCAAGAATACCACGGCAGTTCCGACACACTTCTTGTACACACAACTCTCAAATTCATTTTGATCAAAATTGTAAGATTTTATTACTTGATCAAAACATTGATTCCAAGCTCGCGATGCTTGCTTAAGTCCGTAGATAGACCTTTTAAGCTTGCATACAAGGTGCTCTTGGCCTTTTTCAATAAAGCCTTCGGGTTAGCGCATATAGATTTCTTCTTCAAGACTTGAGCATGGCTACCGGCGAAAAGGTTTCCTCATAATCGATCCCTTCTTTCTGAGTATATCCTTTCGCCACAAGTGTAGCTTTGAAGGTCTCAACCTTCTCGTCCGATCCTCTTTTTCTCTTGTAGACCCACTTACATCCAATGGGTTTTACCCCATTGGGTGGCTCAACAAGCTCCCACACCTCATTTTTATCCATAGAAACCATTTCGGCTTCCATTGCGGTTTGCCAAGAATCAGCATCTTTGTCTTGGAGTGCTTCGTCGTATGTCCATGGGTGTAATTCATCTTTCCCGGGGACCAAGTCAGAAGACTCTCCCATGAACATGAATCTCTCGGGTTATCTCACAACCCTCCCACTACGATGAGGCTCCGGTTGTGTTGGTGTGTCGCGTGGTACATCAACTTGTACCCTTGGTATAGGATTAGGACATCTTATTTCATCTAAGGTAATCTCACTTTTGGGCTTTCTATTGTTCACATAGTCTTCTTCCAAGAACCTAGAATGCGTACTAATTACGATTCTTTGGTCCTTGGAACTATAAAATATACCCCCTTTCGTTCCTCTAGGGTATCTTACAAACAGCCTCAATTCCGAACGTGGATCCAATTTTCCGGCTTCCTTGTCCAACACATATGCCGGACACTCCCAAATCCTTATGTGTCTCAAACTAGGCCTACACCCGGTCCACAATTCTGTGGGAGTTTTAGGAACCGATTTGGATGGCACCAAGTTTAGAATGTGAGCCGTTGTTTCCAAGGCATAGCCCCAAAACGACTTGGGTAACTCCGAATAACTCATCATGGATCTGATCATTTCTAAAAGAGTTCTATTTCTTCATTCCGCAACCCCATTTTGTTGAGGGGTACCGGGTGCGGTCAATTGGGATACAATCCCTTCACTTGATAAGTAGGTCAAAAATTCATTGCTGAGGTATTCGCCCTCACGATCCGATCGTAGGAACTTGATACTCTTTCCCCTATGTTTCTCGGCCTCGGCTTTGAACTCTTTGAATCTATCAAAGGTTTCCGATCTGCGCCGCATAAGGTAAACGTACCCATATCTTGAGTAATCATCCGTAAAAGTTACGAAATACTCAAAACCTCCTCTAGCTTGAACCGACATTGGCCCATATACGTCAGTGTGCACTACAAGAAATTTGAGAAATTACAACGAAAAAATTCATCATAAAATATTTATTTTTCGTCACAATTAATATTTGGTGACAAAATTTTTTGTTGCAAAGAACGTCGTTGAAAGTGCGTGGTATTTGGTAAATGTGACGTTTTTTTATTCGTCATAAAAAAATTCACATTTGGTGACAATAAAAGACATCGTTACTATATCATTTCCTCTATAGTGACAAATAAATCGTCACTTTTGGCATCAAATTTTTGTCGTTAATATGGTGTTTCGTCACTAAAAGTTCAATTTGACACGACGATCTGAATAGTTGTCACTAAAAATTTATTTTTTTGTGACGATTATCAATGTATTGCACTACTCACCAAATATTAGTGACATTATTTTTGTCATAAATAGATAAATTATTTTGTCATATTTTATATAATTCGTCACGAAATAGTATTTATTGTGACGAAATAGTAATTGTTATTATATGTATACATATATAATGACATAAAAGTTTGTCATCAATGACTGTAATTTAGTGACAAATTTTTTTATTGTGGGTATATATGTACATATATAATGACGATAAAATTTGTCATCAATGGATGCAGTATAGTTATAAAATATTTTTCGTCCCTAAATGATATATAAATTATGATAAATTATTTTTGTCAGCATAATATACTATTTAGCGACAAAATAATAAACATTGCTAAAGTTTTAAACACAGTGACAATTTTCTTTCGTCATATTCAAAAAAAATTCGTCGAGAAAAAAATACCCTAAGATGACTAAAATTGAATCGTCATTATACATATAGATATAACGACAATTTATTTCATCACCAAATGTTAGAATTTAATGATAAATTGATTAACATCGTTAAAAGATATGAAATTGTGACAAAATATATTGTCACAATAAAGATGTGATATTGTAATAAATCATATTGTTATTTTATATTTAGATAAAAGGACGATAAATTACTTTTATTTACTATTATTTGAATATTTATATATTAAATTAAAAATAACGTTAAATTTTATTTAAAGAAATCATAAAAATCGACATGATAAAATAATTTAGATAACTAAAAATAGGAAGAAAAAATTAATACAAATAAACTAAATTAAAGATAAAAATTATTTTACATTAAACAAAATACTTACTGAAGTCATTAGAAAGCAACAAACAATATTTTTTATCATAACACGAAACAAACTAAACAAAATCTTGATGTCTTTTATAATTCCAATCTTTTTTCTCTCAGATACGCCATAAGTTTGGCTAATGTTGCACCATGTGCAGAAAGATCTGCACCTTGAGAAGACAATTCATCTTTTAAAAAAGTTATTTGAGTGTTGAGTTCTTGCAGCCAAGCTTCAGGTTCTTGTCACTTTTCTTTTCCATCTTTAATTCATCCTTTAACTGATTAGAAGATTCGTTAACCAAGACCTTTTACATATCTTGTTCCATGGCCCAAAACTTCAAACAATACATCCTCTGGAGTTTTTATAATTCCGAGCTCAACGTATTCTTCTCGCTTATTTATCATCATCTCCTGATAAATTTAAAAAAAAAAAGCAAATTAACATCAATTTTAGTAACTTAATTAAATATAATAAATATGTATATAAAACATACCCAATTTTCCTTGGCATCGTTGGATTTCCATCCATCTTTTACTGAAGAGTGTGTACGCTCATACAAACCAATTAGATCACATGATGCTCCAACTAACTCATGCTCAGACAGCAAATAAAAACTTAAAAATATTAGCTAGTACTTTTTTCACCATACTAATGGATAAGAAAAAAAGCTTCAATAAAATAAAAAATTGTAGTAGATTTATTCTCTGATCTAAATTGTAGTACAGGGCTAAGATGTGTTTTTCCAGCAAATCAGAAGGAAAAATGAGATATTTTTAAAACAACACTTCCGATTCTGGCTTTGCTTTGCAGTCAGGACAGACGTATCCCATATTTTTCTGATCCTACAAATCATAGTATTCATTAAGTGTTGCACATCCTTCCTTTGTTGCAACCTAACAATAGAATAGAAACACTGAAGCAATCTTAAAATATTACATGTATAAACGAACCTTTAAAAGCTCAGTGAAGATGCTTGCACATTCAGCATGGACCCAAACATCACAATTGTCGCAACATAACTAAGATTTTGCAACACAAACAATGGGAAGAAGTCAATAATAATTAGCACACAAGAAAACAGAAAAAGAATAATTCATATTATTTTACCCAGCTTCCACCATCAAAATGATGCCAAATTTGCTAGAAAACACCGCAGTATTGTTTTGATTTTCTTAACTAAAACAATACCACTTTTCAAGTTAGAAATGTATCCAAAAAAATAACTGCTTAAGTTTATAACTAGGTGGATGGCCATTAATTAACCTTAGTACAGTGTTTGCACAAGTAATGAGCTTTGGCTGTTGTGTCCTTTACTTTCTTCACCATTCTGCAAGGAAATATCAATCCACAACTGCCACAGGCTCGGGTGTCTCTCCTATTATACAATATATCCTGCAACAAAAAATAAAAATGATTTCATACCACTTGAAAATTTCAATAGTGAGATTACATCTTTGTATTGCCATGAAACAAGGGATTTCAAAGGTAAATAGAATGACTCAGAACAGTTTACTCCATCTTGTGTGCTTCTAACTGTTTTCAACAATCAATGAATTCAAACCTCTAAATCCCAATGATAAATTGAAAAAGAAATGCCTAAAGAAAATTTGCAACAAGCAACTCTGAGGGGACACTTTCCTGTAACTGTAATCTCTGTAAGTGAAAGAACTTAAAGATACAACCCACCATCTGGAAAGCTTCCGACATATTCCTTTCCTAGATAGTAAACTAGTTAACTCTGTGAAAACTTGCCTGATGAATATTACACTCTGCCTCCTAATTTGATCCAGTTCCCTCTTCAACCTCACCATAATTTGTTGCAGGTGATGTTTCCTGCCCATCCTCCACTGCTGAATTTGCATACCCATTTTCTGCTAAAATTGCCTCTTTTATAGCCAAACGGAAATCACTTAGCTTACTACCATGTAACTTAGTGTGTCCCTGAATCCACATCATTTTCTACTCCTACTGCTTCTGCTTCAGATTTATATATAAGGAAAAGCCACACATCAGATTATGTGATGGGATTTAAAGCATGTTGGACTTATATGTATACACAAAATTATTAATTATTGTATAATTTTTATATACTTATCTTATTCTTCTTCTACTCTTCTTCTATTGCCTCAGGTTTCTCTTTCATTTACATTACAAACTTCAATACAACTTCATGCATACAGACATATATACTCTCTGCTCCCTCCATCTTTCTCGCTGTCTTCCTTTTTTTTCTACCCAAACAAACACACACACACACACACACTCTCATGGACCATTTCCATGTGGATCTCCTTTTTATCCTTTTCTTTTTCTTATATTTATTTCGGTAAAAAAAATTCAGGGCTTCAAAAACCATTAATTTAACACAAAAACCAACATCATATTCACCTGTCCCTGTACTCATTAAATGGAAAAATCATTCCAGCTTTTATCCATGCATAATTCTGCAAATAACACCAGTTATTAAGATAATGAAAGTTTCAAAAGGAAGAAAATAAGCTTCTGTATACATTGATATACATAAAGAGCAGCAGCATTCCAAAAAGTCTTTTACCCCTCCCCATATACTGAAAGAAGCACAAAAACATTCAACAATATCAAGAAAATAGGAAATGCTTGTTAGACTACAGTATATACTCCTAGAATTTGTCTTGTACATTTTATTATAACAATATTGTCATAAAAATCTATTAATTCACCACAAAGCACCGTTCAGCTATATATTGGTTATGAACAAATTTTAAGTCCTATGAATATATATACACGGATCATATTATGATTACAACCAAGGGAAAAAATTGTGCCGGATAAGTAGCAATACAAATGACTACGTCGAAAGCTATGATAAAATCAAATTCATTAACTAATTCATGATATTAATTAAGAAGTAGAATTAATCAGATTCAGATTAAGAAATAGCAATAATCAGATTAGTTATACCTTCTTCAGTTGATGACCTGGAGTCCTGGACGACAGCGCAGAGGACATTGGTAGCGCGGAGCGGCGGAGGTGGGGTCAGGGGTGCGCCGTGCGTGAGCATGACGTGTGTCACATCGTGACTCGTATGCGACTGTGTCCTGCTGTGAGCTTGTGACTGATGCGTAGGTGGCGCAGCGGCACAGAGCAATATCGATAGCAATGTGCGGGCGGCGCCGGTGTGGAAGGCGGTCAGGCGTCTGCGTGAGAGGCGGTCAGGCGGGACGAAGTCGGCGTTTGAGGCGCGCTCAAGATTAGGGCAAAAACGTGGGGCTGGGTAGAAAAATGAAAAGGGCTGGGTAGAAGATGAAGTGAGGAATTCGAAATACTCCTATGTGACCTAGTTTCTCTTCAGGCGGGAAGCCCGAAATAAAAATTGGGAATTTTTTAATTTCATCGCCTAATTAAATTTTGATAATAATTTATTTAAGTGATCTTAAATATTAAAATTAAGAGTAATACTTATATAAAAATTTCTATTGTAGAAATTTTATTTAAAAAAATTAAAAAAACGTTGCTGCCCTTATAAATTGGTGACCATCCATTTTCAACAATAGCCAAATGAATTGTTAACATTATTTACGATAGATTAACATTGATTTATGTCTGCATATACTTACAGTTCTATGGGTAAATGTTAATAACATTTTTGCTAGTCATGACTCATGATAATATTTCAATTCTTTTTTTTAGTTTATTTTATTTTTTATTTATTTAAAATTGGTGTATTAATTTAATAAATTTCAAGTAAAATTATGTTACGAATTTAAAAATTCGCTCTCAAACTATGTTACTATATAGACAAAAGTGTGTTACTAAAAAGCAAAATTTGTGTTACTAATCCTTAAAAAATTAATTTTTTGTACTTTTAGGGTGTGTTTTGTTTGAGGGGCAAAATAATCAATTCTGCTAAAACATGATTATTCTTGTGAAAACATGCATGTTTTAGCAGGCATAATCATATTTTGGCAGGATTGATTATTTTGTTCCTCAAACAAAACACACCCTCAAAGTAACTATAAAGAGAATATATAGTTTTGCAAAATAAAATATGTGTTAATTTTTTCTATTCTTTTTATTGAGTTATGTTGTTAATATAGTAATACATCTTTTAATACCTTATATATGTTATATAAGTACAATATATTTTTCTAAGGACAAATAAATATTTGTAAATATATATAGTAACACATATTCAATTTTACAGTAACACATATTTACTCTCATTGTAACACAAATTTGTTCACAATTTTGTGTTACTACATGGGCAAATGTGTGTTACTTTAAGAAAAATGAGTTTTTAGAAGAATAAATATGTGTTTCTTATTTATTCATCATCCCCTTAAAATCTAGGTATATTGAATTATGTACTAATACACTTTTTATTATTTTATACTCCCTCCGTCCCATAATTGTTTTCACACTTTCCTTTTCCGTCCGTCCCACAATTGTTTACACACCCTTTAAAAGGAAACTATTACTTTAGTTTTATCCTCACAATCCAACTAATCTCATTATTTTAATAATATAATTTTACACAACACTCTACTTTTCTTAAAAATTGTGTCATCCCAAAGGTGAAAACACCTATGAGACGGAGGGAGTATATCTTATTATATGTAAAAAAATAATTATTTCAACATAAATAAATAATATATTTATGATAAACTAATATTTATTATTATACTAATACACATTTAATCTTTATATTATATAAAAATATTTATTCTATAAAAATAAATGAATATATGTAAAATGAATAACATTTTTTATGATAGTAACACACATTGCTCTAATTGTAACACATTTGATCTAATCTTTATATTATATAAAAATATTTATTCTATAAAAATAAATAAATATATGTAAAATGAATAACATTTTATATGATAGTAACACACATTTGCTCTAATAATTGTAACACAAATTCGATCCCCAACCTGTGTTACTGCATGGGCAAATATGTGTTACTTTAAGAAAAAATGAGTTTTTATAAGAATAAATATGTGCTTCTTATTTATCATTCCCTTAAAAATGAGTTTTATAATAATAAATCTGAGTAGTTACTAATACCATCCTCACAAAAGAGTGATACTATTAGGATCCCAATATCAATACATGTAAAAAGAATCACTAAATCATTAATCAAATTGATAATCACACACCAAATCTCTAAATTTATCATAACATGGAGTTTTGGAAAACATGAGGATGTGTGAGTATTACAAGTGGATATGACTACTATAAGTATCACAAGTACAATTTCAACTAACAAGTACCATAACGAGTAATCTTTTCGTACAACAAGTGTATATCTTTAAACTAATTTTGTTTTTTATATCTAATCTAGTAATTTAAAACTAAAATAGATAATATCTTGCAAAACTATTATTTTTAATAGTAATTTAAAACTAAAAATTAAGAAAATAAACTAATAGTATTACTCTTTTGTGAGGATGGTACTAGGAAATAACCTAATAGTATGTAATACTAGACAGAGTAGTTCCTAATACCATCCTGACAAAAGAGTTATACTATTAGAATTCCAACATCAAAACTTGTAAATAGAATAATTAAATCATTAATCAAATTGATAATCACACACCAAATCACTAAATTTATCATAACATGGAGTTTTGGTAAACAAAAGGACGTGTGAGTACTACAAGTGGATATGATTACTATAAGTATCACAAGTACAATTTCAACTAACAGGTAACACAACGAGTAATCTTTTCGTATAACAAGTGTATATTTTTGAACTAATTTTGTTTTTTTATATCTAATCTAGTAATTTAAAACTAAAATAGATGAGATCTTGCAAAACTTTTATTTTTAGTAGTAATTTAAAACTAAAAATTAAAAAAATAACCTAATAGTATTACTCTTTTGTGAGGATGGTACTAGGAAATAACCTAATAGTATGTAATACTAGATTGAGTAGTTCCTAATACCATCCTCACAAAAGAGTGATACTATTAGGATCCCAATATCAATACTTGTAAATAGAATCACTATATCATTAATCAAATTGATAATCACACACCAAATCACTAAATTTGTCATAACATGGTGTTTTTGTAAACATGAGGATTGTGAGTAGTACAAGTGGATATGACTACTATAAGTATTAGAAGTACAATTTCAACTAGCAGGTAACACCACGAGTAATCTTTTCATACAATAAGTGTATATCTTTGAACTAATTTTTTTTTCTAATCTAGTAATTCAAAACTAAAATAGATAATATCTTGCAAAACTTTTATTTTTAGTAGTAATTTAAAACTAAAAATTAAGGAAATAACCTAATAGTATTACTTTTTGGTGAGGATGGTACTTGGAAATAACCTAATAGTATGTAATACTAGACTGAGTAGTTCCTAATACCATCCTCACAAAAGAGTGATATTATTAGGATCCCAACATTAATACTTGTAAATAGAATCACTATATCATTAATCAAATTGATAATCACTCACCAAATCACTAAATTTGTCATAACATGGAGTTTTGGTAAACATGAGGATGTGTGAGTACTACAAGTGGATATGACTACTATAAGTATTATAAGTACAATTTCAACTAGCAGGTAACACCACGAGTAATCTTTTCGTACAATAAGTGTATATCTTTGAGCTAATTTTTTTTTTCTAATCTAGTAATTCAAAACTAAAATAGATAATATCTTGCAAAACTTTTATTTTTAGTAGTAATTTAAAACTAAATATTAAGGAAATAAACTAATAGTATTACTCTTTTGTGAGGATGGTACTAGGAAATAACCTAATAGTATGTAATACTAGACTAAGTAGTTCCTAATACCATTCTCACAAAAAGTGATACTATTAGGATCTCAATATCAATACTTATAAATATAATCACTAAATCATTAATCAAATTTATAATCACACACCAAATCACTAAATTTATCATAACATGGAGTTTTGGTAAACATGAGGATGCGTGAGTACTACAAGTGGATATGATTACTATAAGTATCACAAGTACAATTTCAACTAACAAGTAACACAACGAGTAATCTTTTCGTACAACAAGTGTATATCTTTGAACTATTTTTTTTTATATCTAATCTAGTAACTTAAAACTAAAATAGATAATATCTTGCAAAACTTTTATTTTTAGTAGTAATTAAAATTTAAAATTAAGAAAATAACCTAATAGTATTACTCTTTTGTGAGGATGGTACTAGGAAATAACCTAATAGTATGTAATACTAGACTGAGTAGTTCCTAATACCATCCTCACAAAAGAGTGATACTATTAAGATCCCAACATCAATACTTGTAAATAGAATCACTAAATCATTAATCAAATTGATAATCACACCAAATTTTCGTCGCGGTTTTTGGTTGCTGAATTTCTGGTCGGAGTTCGCCAAATTTTATCGCGATTTCTGGTTGTTGAATGCACCAAAATTCACAATTCACGCAACTTCTCTTTGATTCACGCCGAAATTGGGGAGCTAGAGCGAGTATTGGGGATTTTTTTATCATATTTTTTTAAACAATATTAAGAATCTATTTTTAAGTTACAATATATAAAAAATTTACATGTGTGGGGGTGGCGCAGTTGGCTAGTGCGTAGGTCTTATAGTTCTGAGTGATCTTGAGGTCGAGAGTTCGAGCCTCTGTCACCCCAAATTTTTAGTTATCCGCTCTCCAAGAATTTAATTTTTTTTTAGTTATCAACTTTCGAAGAATTTAATTGGGAGTAATTAGGGATTCTATTTTATCATATTCTTTCATGTTCAATAAACAAGATATGTGTAGCTTAGTTGGTGAAAGGTAAGTTATTTGTTGGAAAGGTCATAGGTTCAAGTGCCATTGATGTATTCATTTTTTATAATAAATAATAACATCAAATTAAAATAAAAGATATCTAGATTATTTGGCAAAAAGATAATAAATATTAAACATCAAATTAAAATAAAAATTATCTAGCTATTTGGTCGTTATTTGTCTATTTGTCAAGTTTAATCGAAAGGTTTTGTGATCGAACCTTAATAAACAAATTTTTTTAATAAATTTTATATTCACAATATTATTCAGTATGGAAAAATTTATTAATCGTCATCATATATAAATATTGGTGACAACATACTATGTCACTATTTACTATGAACAATTAATGACGAAACATAAAACCGTCATGCAAATTGAATATTATATGACCAATATTGATCGCCACTAATTAAAATAAAGATCGTTACCGAATAATATTGTGACGAAATAAGTGCGTCATTAAAAAAAGATTAATAATCGTCACTATATATCAATATTGGTGACGAAAGAATATGTCACTAATTACTATGAACAATTAGCGACGAAACATAAAATTGTCATTAAAACTTTATATTATATGACCAATATTGATCGTCACCAATTAAAATTGAGATCGTCACCGAATAATATTGTGACGAAATAAGTGCGCCATTAAAAAAAGATTATTAATTGTCACTATATATCAATATTGGTGACGAAAGAATATGTCACTAATTACTATGAACAATTAGCGACAAAACATAAAATTGTCATTAATATTATATATTATATGACAACTATGATCGTCACTAATTACAATGACAATCGTCACCAATTAATAGTGTGACGAATTAAGTGCGTCACCAATTCTTTTGAATAATTAATGACAAAATGTATAGTTGTCACAAAAATACTATTTTTCATGACGTTGAATATCGTCACTAAATATTATGAATATCGTCACCAAAGTTTATTTTGACGAATTTCTTGTTTTTGTCATGAAAATTTCGAATTAGTAACAAAAAAAAACACCAGTGGCGACAAAAAAAAATTCGTCACGAATTCTCACTTTTTGGTGACGAAAATTAAATTTGTCACTTGTAGGTAACATATTGTGATGAATTTTGTATCGTCACACAAAATTTCATCACGGAATGTGTGATTTCCTGTAGTGGTGTACGATTTCTAACACTTCATTAGCTCTATTCCCCTTGGCCCCGAAGGCCCTCTTGGTCATTTTCCCCTCTAAACAAGATTCATATGTTGGAAACGGCTCAACATGGAGAGACTCCAACGAGCCGTTCGCCACCAACATTTGAATTCTCTTTAAATTAATATGACCAAGTCTTAGATGCCATAGAAGTGTTTCGTTCACGGTTGAAGAAAATTTTCTTTTCTTAGAAACAGTCAATGTGTTATAAGAACCATTTTGTGTGTGATGTGCACTTTTAATAGTATAAAGATTATTCACCAATGTTCCCGAATAGATGAACTCATCGTTTCGAAAAATAACAACCATATTATTAAAAGAAACTGAGTATCTATCAACCTACAATTTAGAAACCGAAATTAAATTCTTCCTAAAATTGGGAACATAAAGAACATCCTTTAATACTAAAACTCTATCTTCAAAAAATAGGTGCACGTCTCCTACTGCGACAGCTGCTACCCTCGTAGCATCGTCCAATGTGATGAGGATCTCATTCGCACTAAGTTGCCGGGTTTTCCGGAACCCCTGTAAAGTGAAACATACATGATCAGTGGCTCCCGTATCTACTATTCACGAATGGGAAGCATACTGCCGCTAAACAATTTTCAACAACAAGTGCATGAGAATTACCTTTCTTCCTGGCCTTCTTTGGCTTGGGACAGGCCGTCCTCCAATGTCCTTTCTCACCGCAGTTGAAATACTTCCCTTTAGTAGCTTTCTTGACCCCTCCCCCATTAGTCACCTTACCCTTAGCTTGATTCGGGCCTTTGGTCCTCTTCTTCTTCTTCCCACCTTTTGGTGCGGAAGAAGTCTGACCGCTTGCCACCAAGACTTGAGTTTGGTGTCCCATGAGTGTCTCCGCCGATACCAAAGCTTGCAAGAGTTGTGCCAACGTGAACTCTTGATTATTCATCATATAGTGCAACTGGAACTGCTCAAAGCTTTTCGGTAGAGAATGGAGAACGAAATCAACTTGTGTTTCCGCATCATATTCCGCTCCAAGTACCTCTAATTTGTTGAGGTAGCCCATCATCTTGAGAACGTGATCCCTTACGGGCGTTCCCTCCACCATTTTCGGCGATAACATATCTCGCATGGTGATTTGCCTAGCTGTACGATTCTGATGAGCGAACATTTCCTTAAGGTTTAACATCATATCAGAAGCGGATTCCATGTCTTGGTGTTGGTGTTGCAACACATCTGACATTGAAGCCAAGATGGTACACCTAGCCATTTCATCGAATTTCATCCACTCCCTATGATATTCCCTTTCGGCAACATCCGCATCATCCGTAGGCGTAGGGGGTTTTGGGGTGTCAAGAACCCATTTGTGTTGTTGTGCGGTTAGGACAATAAATAAGTGACGTTTCCAATCAACATAGTTTTCACCTTCCAATTTGTTATCTTTAAGTATCGTAAACAGTAGATTAAAAGGAGACGACATGCTGAACTGAAATAAAACATTCATTGCATCAATACATACATCGATTCGCAAAGATTATCACAAAATTTCGATTATGCTTTGTATAAAATCTAAAAAAAAAATACATTGCGTAAATCGGCCGACATCTTAAAACAGTTCACATAAGCCACGATGAGTGTGGACGTTTATGCAAACACATTTAAGCAAGTTACAAACATGAACAGTTACAAACTTTTAATTTCAAAAATTAATAGTCGGCTCCCACTTGACCATATAAAATTGGCAGGGACTCCGATGGGGAGTAATAAAATGCCAATTTTATACCTAAGTATTAACCATGATTAAATACAGGATTATCACTTCGTTTTGAGCAAGCCACTCGATGGGAGGGTCAATACCGCCACTAATAATAATCCACAATCATCCTTTTGGGAATTTGTTCATGTGAACTTATCTTTTGGCCTATCCGATAGGGATAGAGGCGCTTGCCAATGCGTAGCCAAAAGACTTCACAAACAAATAAATCATGGAGGTCAAATAATTCAATTTTATTATCTAGAATAAAATACCGAATTATATTTAAAACATACTTAGTAATTTTCGGAGTTGAGATTTTTCATCACGATATTCATGCAATCAAATATTTAATCAAATTAAATAAATAAAGCATGCATCAAAACAAATTAAACAAATTGGCACGTTATATCCAATTGTCATGGTTTAATTTCTTGTTTTGACTACGAGATATCGTAATCATCTTACGTCTTCAAGCTTTATCGTCCGTCTAGATTAAGCTCCCACTCGACCGTAACAAAATTTCACCAACTTTGTCTCCGGGCCTTAAAATCTCTGTTCTTCATCTTTGATATCGGTTACAATTTATTTTATGAAAAATAAATAAACCTATCGTCTAGACTAGTCTATACATAAAAACATCCTAGTCTACCCGTGGATTTTCTCACGGGAAAAATGATCCGAACGAATCGGATTTTAAAACTGCATCATCATACATGCATGCATAAATAAATATTAAATACCATGACAATTGGATACCTGCATAAAAGATCTAGCAATTCTACTATCCAATTTTCAAATTTAATATTAAAACACTTAAATTAAAATTTAAAGTATAGAGCCCGAAACCGGCTCTGATACCAGTTGTTGGGGAATTAATGCGGATCTATTCGGGATTTACGCTAAATACAAATTTAAGCCTACAATTAATATCATGATTTAAACATAATAAAATCAAATAATTGTATACCTAACAACAGGTTTATCATGCAAAACATATGAGAAAATATAATCACATAAAGCCCTAAACATGCGGAACTAAGGGATTTAGTGAATTATACCTCCTGGAGAAAAGGCAGTTTCTGAGACAAAAGGCGTCCTTTGTTTCCTTGGTGAAAGGCACTTTCTGAGACAAAAGGCGTCCTACTTAAATGCTTTTCTTGATTAACCCAAAAGCCTTCTCAAGTATTCCCTTGTCCTTATTCGTACACCCGGTGAGAGGCCACACGAAGAATCACAACACAAGGAAGAAAATAATTTTGTTGCTCTTGAACCCAAATTTTTTGAAAATTTTGGTTCTTTGACTGTCTATTTGGAGTCTTGTATCATCTCATATTTATAATGAGAATACAAGATCTTGAATATCTTGAATATCTAATATTTCAAATCTTGATTATCATGGATATCAAATATTCTAATCTTGATAATCTTGAATATCAAATATTCCATTCTTTATATTTTTTCCACCAATATTTCTTTTATTTTAATCACCTTATTTATTGTTGGACATTTAATTGGGCTACTTGAGGGGCCTTTAGGAGAATTAAGATTGGACCTCCTAATGGCCCTTGAATTTTAACAGTGAGCCCAATGTCATTCAACCCATTAACATTAATCTCACTCAACTATAGGATTAATGTTGCACTATCCATCTTAACCCATATTACAATCATATGGCTCTCGGTCATTATTTCTCGTGTTTAAGATTCTCTTGTCCGTTAATTAATCAAGCCACTGAACGCTTTAATTAATTTAACATCTTATCCTTGGAGTAAGGACAGCTCTTCTTTATCATCATACCGGAAACAAATTCCACTTGCAAGATTTAGTATGACGAACGTTTAGAGCCCACCAAGGGGACTAATCAAACAAGACTTTCCAAGTATACGTTCCTCTATATTAAATCTTAGCAATTGTCATGTTATCAATGGGGTCACCCAAGATCCAAAGTATTGAGTCTTATTGACTCTCTACTCATAACAAATACAGTGCCACTCACGGATCACACACAGTCCTATTTAAGGGACAGAGGTTTAGATATAAACGACCATTGAGGTCTAATTCTTCATCCCATAAATCAGTACGGAAGAATTACCTCTCTGTT
The DNA here is from genome assembly GCA_026898435.1 of Prunella vulgaris. Lineage (NCBI taxonomy): Eukaryota > Viridiplantae > Streptophyta > Magnoliopsida > Lamiales > Lamiaceae > Prunella > Prunella vulgaris. Next base: position 33,563 of record JAPKLY010001110.1, read on the forward strand.
GGTCCTCTTCAATGCATCATCATGCACTACTGCAATCCCTTGGTCAAGATAAGCCAATGTGGGATCTACACATCAACAGTTTACCAATGGGGTGTTCAAATCCCATCTAGGTTGTGAATTTAGTACTTGTTACAAGAAACTGATATTGTGATCTTGCTGTGAGTTATCCAGGGATCACCACATTTATCTATAGTGTAACTTGTACAATTACATTAACGGTTTGCAATAAATAAATAATATTCATATTTATCTAAAGCACAGTGATAAAAGATTTATTTCAGATAAAGCTCAAAGATCCAGTTTAGTTATACAAAGTAAAAGCACACTTTCTAGTATAACCCTAACAAATACGAACAAATTAGGGATGGTGCCGAGCTTGGAAACTAAAGACGCCATATAAAAAAACTGAAAACCAGCTGAAACTGTAGAAACCCTAAAAACCCTAAAATTTGGAAAAATGTTCACCAGGGTTTAAATTTTTTTATTTTTGCCAATCCTACATTGTAGAACAAGGTAAAATGAACAAATTAAGGTTGGTGCCGAGCTTGAAAACTAAAGACGTCATATAAAAAGACTTAAAACCGGCTGAAACCGTAGACACCCTAAAAACGCTAAAATTAGGAAAAAAGATCACTAGGGTTGAATTTTTTTTATTTTATCCAATCCAGCATTGTAGAAAAAGATAATACGAACAAATTAGGGTTGGTGCCGAAATTGGAAACTAAAAACGCTATATAAAAAAACTGAAAACCGGCTGAAACAGTTGATACCCTAAAAACCCTAAAATTGGGAAAAATGATCACCAGGGTTGAATTTTTTTTATTTTTTCCAATCCTGCATCGAAGAACAAGGTAAAATGAACAATTTAGGGATGGTGCCGAGCTTGAAAACTAAAGACGACATATAAAAAAACTGAAAACCAGTCGAAACCATAGAAACCCTAAAATTTGGAAAAGTGATTACTAGGGTTGAAATTATTTTATTTTTGCCAATCCAGAATTGTTGAACAAGATAATACCAACAAATTAGGGTTAGTGCCGAGCTTGAAAACTAAAGACGCCATATAAAAAAATTGAAAACTGGCCAAAACCGTAAAAACCCTAAAATTGGGAAAATGATCACTAGGGTAGAAATTTTTTTATTTTTGCCAATCCAGCATTGTAGAACAAGATAATACGAACAAATTAGGGTTGGTGCCGAACTTGGAAACTAAAGACGCCATATAAAAAAATTGAAAAACGGCTGAAACCGTAGAAACCCTAAAAACCCTAAAATTGGGAAAAATTATCACCAGGGTTGAAATTTTTTTATTTTTGCCAATCCCGCATTGTAGAACAAAGTAAAATGAACAAATTAGGGTTGGTGCCGAGCTTGAAAACTAAAGACGCCACATAAAAAAACTGAAAACTAGCCGAAACCGCAGAAACCCTAAATACCCTAAAATTGGGAAAAATGAGCACTAGGGTTGAATTTTTTTTTTTTTGCCAATCCACCATTGTAGAACAAGATAATACAAACAAATTAGGGTTGGTGCCGACCTTGAAAACTAAAGATGCCATATAAAAAAATTGAAAACCGGACGAAACCGTAGAAACCCTAAAAACCCTAAAAGTGGGAAAAATGATCACTAGGGTTGAATTTTTTTTTATTTTTGCCAATCCAGCATTGTAGAACAAGATAATGTGAAAAAATTAGGGTTGGTTCCGAGCTTAGAAACTAAATACGCCATATAAAAGAACTGAAAACCGGCTGAAACCGTAAAAACTGTAAAAACCCTAAAATTGGGAAAAATGATAACCAGGGATGAATTTTTTTTATTTTTGCCAATCCTACAATGTAGAACAAGGTAAAACGAACAAATTAGGGTTGTTGCCGAGCTTGAAAACTAAAGACGACATTTATAAAAACTGAAAACCGGCCAAAATCGTAGAAACCCTAAAAACCCTAAGATTGGGAAAAATGATCACTAGGATTGAAATTTTTTTATTTTTGCCAATCCACCATTGTAGAACAAGATAATACAAACAAATTAGGGTTGATGCCGATCTTGTAAACTAAAGACGCCATATAGAAAAATTGAAAACCGGCTGAAACCGTAGAAACCCTAAAAACCATAAAATTGGGAAAAATGATCACCAGGGTTCAAATTTTTTTATTTTTTCTAATCCCGCATTGTATAACAAGGTAAAATGAACAAATTAGGTTTGGTGCCGAGCTTGAAAACTAAAGACGCCATATAAAAAAACTAAAAACCGGTCGAAACCGTAGAAACCCTAAAAACCCTAAAATTGGGAAAAATGATCACTAGGGTTGAAATTTTTTTATTTTTGCCAATCCAACATTGTAGAATAAGATAATACGAACAAATTAGGGATAGTACCGAGCTTGGAAACTAAAGACGCCATATTAAAAAACTGAAAACCGGCTGAAACCGTAGAAACCCTAAAAACCCTAAAATTTGGAAAAATGTTCACCATGGTTGAATTTTTTTTATTTTTGCCAATCCTACATTGTAGAACAAGGTAAAATGAACAAATTAAGGTTGGTGCCGAGCTATAAAACTAAAGACACCATATAAAAAGACTTAAAACCGGCCGAAACCGTAGAAACCCTAATAACCCTAAAATTGGGAAAAATGATCACCAGGGTTGAATTTTTTTTTATCCAATCTTGCATCGTAGAACAAGGTAAAACAAACAAATTAGGGATGGTGCCGAGCTTGAAAACTAAAGACGCCATATAAAAAATCTAAAAACCGGCCGAAACCGTAGAAACCCTAAAATTTGGAAAAATGATCACTAGGGTTGAAATTATTTTATTTTTGCAAATCCAGCATTATAGAACAAGATAATACAAACAAATTAGGGTTGGTGCCGAGCTTGAAAACTAAAGACGCATATATAAAAAAACTGAAAACTGGCCGAAACCGTAAAAACCCTAAAATTGGGAAAATGATCACTAGGGTTGAAATTTTTTTATTTTTACCAATCCAGCATTGTAGAACAAG